>OU015747.1:2598862-2636563 GCA_907169655.1 Acomys percivali | reverse complement strand
AAAGAAAGAAAGAAAGAAAGAAAGAAAGAAAGAAAGAAAGAAAGAAATTTGGTCACAGATTAATTCCTCATACTCTACTAGTTTTCCTCATCAGAGACAGTAAGCAGATTTTACCACCCTCTCATATACTTAGTGTTGATTGGCAGCTTAACAAAATCTAGAATAACAAGGGAGCAGGGTCTTTGGACACACCAGTGGGGAATTATCTTGATCACATAATTTAAGATAGAAACCCTTGACCACTGTTGTAGCACCATTTCTGACTGAGATCCTAGACTGCATAAGAAAGGGAGCTGAGCGGAGGCATGCATGTTTTTAATCTGTTATTTCCTGCTTCTTTATTGAGAATGCAATGAAACTGCAAGCGAACCAGCCCATGTGAAAGCAATCAATCGCAGAGTGTGCTTTGAACTGTGAGACAAAATAACTTTCCTTTAAGTTGCTTTTGGTAGACTATTTTGATTCATTTTTAAGTTTTATTTTATTTTTAGTCATATCTATACTATGATTAAAACTGAATCTATGTATAGGCATGAGATTGTGCTGAAGAGGATATGAGCCTCCCTCCCTAATAGTTAGAGTTAATTGTCAACTTAGCGAAAACTAGAATGACTTGGAAGAAGGTCTCTGGGCATGCCCTTGGGGTATTAACTTGATTACAATCAAAGGAGGAAAGCTTCTCTCACTGTGAACGGGACTATTCCCTATTATGATGCTGTTCTGTATAAGAAAAGGAGTTGATCAATATGCATGAATGCCTTTTTTAACTTTTTTTAAAAATTCATTTTACAGCCTGATGGAAACTCCCCTCTCACATCCCCCCATTCTCTCATCCTCAGAGAAAGGAAGCCCCAATGGGTAGCAAACCAAGTCTCAGCAGGACTAGGCTCATCCTCTCTTACTGAGGCCTGACAAAGAAGCTCAGCCAGGGAAAGGGGAACCAGAAGAAGACAACAGAGTCAGAGACAGGCCCTGCTCTCACTGTTAGGGGACCTACATGTTCACCACGCTGCACGTCTGCTACTTACGTGTAGGTCCAGCCCATGCATGCTCTTTGTTCGGTGGTTCGATCTTTGTGAGCCCACACGGGCCCAAGATAGTTTCCTCTGTAGGTCTTCTTGTGATGTCTTTGATGCCTCTGGCTCCCTCTATCCCTCCTCCCCTCTTCCACAAAACTCGCTGAGCTCTGCCTACTGGTTGGCTATGGGTCTCTGCATCTATTTCCTTCAGATACTAAATGAAAAGCCTCTTAGATTCTTGACAACACCTGCTCTCTGTGACTTCCTTGTTATAATGGAGTATAATCTGGTATAAGGGGCTAAAATAAATGCTTTTTTCTTAAGTTGCTTTTTCTGTAAATTGTATCACAGCTCCGGGAAAAGAAACTAATAGAGCACCTTAACTTTTCATTGCTAAGCATTAATTTAAACATTAATTAATCATCTTTTGGTTATCATTTTGCCAAATAAACACATTTTATAAAGATACAAATTAGTCATTTCTAAACAACTTGGACCTTTGACCACCAAATTCTTTAAGGAATCACTCTGTTTGCAATTTATGGACCTCAATCACTTCATGGCCTATGTGCTATTCCTCATTATAGCTAGAGATGAAAACTTCTGAAGGATTTTTTTTTTAATGACACAAACTTAAATGAGTAAAAAAAGAAGAATTAAGGAAGACTTACACAGGCGAATCTGATCAAAACATGCCATATGAAGTGCTCAGAGCACTAATAAGATTTAAAATAAAATAAAATAAAATGTTAATGTATTACATCTAAAAGTTTAAGGAAGTCAAGACGGTATGTGATTTATAGTCTATCAACCATGTATTTCTTAGTATGTCATAGGTTTTCAGAATGTGCACATTTTCCCCCTCCATTATAAAGTACCTCTTAAATAGTTGAGAGTATTTTATGTTTTTTTTTTCCACTAGGTCTACAAATTATAGCTCATCAGAAAACAGTCAGTCTCCAGAAAGTGCACTGACCTCTCTCACTTCAGCTTTATCTCACTTAAGAAGCTCATATCTATGTACATATTTCACTTTAAGGCAAGCTCCTGACTTTCATATTTTTTGTTATTTAACAGCAATACCTATTTGCCAAGACATGATGCAAGTCTCTTAATAATAAGCATAAAACAAAATTAAATAGCGTTTTTAAATCCATTTTGAATTGATATTTTGATTCACTCATTTATTTTCTACAACTTCTCTGTGTAATATCACTGAAAATGCCCTATTTGTTGTGTATATTCCTAATGTTGAATATTATTGTCTTCAGTTTAACTCTGAAAAATAAAAAAGCACTTATCATTTTCTTCTTTAAAGTTTCAATTCATGGCACACTATCTAATTTTTGTCACACACACACACACACACACACACACACACACACACACACACGCTGGCTTGTTTTGATTTGGAGGATGATAATAAATATCTTTTCTTCAAGCTGTACTCAAGAACCCACTTCCCTGTTTATTACTCAACCCATGTCCATATCCATATCAATATACATATCCACATCCACTTGGTATTGCTCACAGGCAAATGTGTTTATGGCCGGGAATTTGGGATTTAATAACTTATCAGGGAAACTGATTTCCCTTCACTTATCAGTGAATAATTTCCTGTAGCTCTTCAGCTAGAATTGAGACCTTCTAAGATTTCCCTCACCTACACTGGCATGTCAATGGGCAGTGTCTTTTTTGTGTACTGTTTAGGCAACTGCATTGATGAGATTTCATGAACGTAGCTTCCCACTCATATACAGAAGGCACAATCGATCAAATCCTGCTTTTCTGAATCTTGGTCCTGTAATATTCTCTGAGCCTTGGATATAGAAGCTGTATTGTAGATGGATTAATTCACGTTGCACATCCACAGGTGAATTGTTCACATCATTTTGATTAGTTTTATATCTTTAACTACTACAAAAAGAAACTTCAGAGTATGAGATGATTTTAGATTAAAAAAAAAAAAAAAGCAGGGTCTTTTACTTTGAAGAACTCCCTTTTTACAGCTAGCTCTCTAAGTAGCATGGACAGGTATCTCTGGCAGCCCGGCAGGCCCAGATGGCTGAGCTCCATGGTTCTTGCTGATGCAAGCAAGTACCTCTCTTTATGCAATTTTAATTACTTAAGGATCATAGAAAGGAAAATGTCTCCTTTATTCCCTTCTAAAACTGCTAACCTCAGGCCATTTCTATTTTTAAATTTGGCCAGACACTCCCATCCTGGCAGCAAACAACACTATGCAATGTATTTGTGGACCTACTATTAGGACTGTAAGCTTTGGTGATAGGAAATACAGTGTTTCTAACACCATAATAAGCTAGTTCTCGGAGTCTACCAATTAGCTCTTGGTCCTTCCATGTGGAATAGGGTCATTATGAAATGAGTGCTTTATTTTCATATGCCTCCACGTACTTTTATGTTGTCTGTGTACCTTCACCTTACTAGAATTCTATGCAAATACATTTGTACTCATTATCTGTAGTAGGCCTGTGAGAATTAACCATTTTTATACTTGTTTTATTTCATAAGTAAAGATATATTTACTAATTAAATCAGTGAATATTTTATTTTTTTATTTAATTAATTTATTCAGACTACATCTCAATTGTTACCCTCTCACTTGTATCCTCCCTTTCCTCCTTCCCTCCCTCTTTCACTCTATTCCCCTTCCCCTAGGTCTGTGACAGAAGAGGACCTCCTTCTCCACCATATGGTCACAGCCTATCAGATCTCATCTTGGTAGCCTGCTTATCCTTTCTCTGAGTACCACGAGGCCTCCCCACCAAAGGGAAGTGGTCAGCTATGGGGCACCAGAGTTCATGTCAGAGTCAGTCCCTGCTCTCCACACAACTGTGGAGAATGACCTGTCCATTGGCTATATCTGAATAGGAGTTCAATGTTTACTGCGTCTTTTGTCCTTGGTTGGTACAGTAGTTTGACCAGATCCCCTGGGTCCAGATCCACCCATCATGATGTTCTTCTTGTAGATTTCTAGGACCCTCTGGATCCTTCTATTACCCCATTCTCCCATACTTTTCTCACCTAGAGTCTTAGTAGGAAGTCCACACATCTATCACAATCTCCTGCTAAGTAAAGACTTTCAAGACATCCCTTTTGGGCTAGTGTCCAATTGTAAGTGAGTATATATCATGTGTATCTTTCTGGATCTGGGTTAACTCACTCAGGATGATAATTTCTAGTTCCATCCATTTGTTCACAAATTTCAGGATTTCCTTGTTTTTAATAGTTGAGTAGTATTCCATAGTGTGAATGTACAACAGTTCCCAGGTTCTGGCTATTAGACATAAGGCTGCTATGAACATGGTTGAGCATATGTCCTTGTGTGGTGGAAGATTTTTGGGGTATATTTCAGGGAGTGGAATAGCTGAGTCTTGAGGAAACCCTATTTTCAGTTTTCTGAGAAAGCATCATATTGATCTCCAAAGTGGTTGTACAAGTTTGCACTACCATTTTCCAACATGTGCTGTCACTTGAGTTTTTGATCTTAGCCATTCTGATTGGTGTAAAATGGAATCTCAGAGTTGTTTTGATTTGCGTTTTTCTGATGACTATGGATGTTGAGCATTTCTTTAAGTATTTTTTAGGCATTCAACATTCCTCTATTGATAACTCTCTGTTTAATTCAGAGCCTCATTTCTTAATTAGGTTATTGGGTTTGGTAATGTTTAATTTCTTGAGCTATTTATATATTTTGGATATTAGACCTTTGTCAGATGTAGGGTTGGTGAAGATCTTTTCCCAGTCTGTAGGCTGTCACTTTGTTCTCTTGACAGCGTCTTCTGCCTTACAGAAGCTTCTCAGCCTCATGAGGTCCCATTTATTCGTTGTTGACCTTAGAGGCTGGGCTGTTGGTGTTCTGTTCAGGAAGTTGTCTCCTGTGCCAACGTGTTCCGGGCTCTTCCCCACTTTTTCTTGTAACCAATTTAGTGTCTCAGGTTTATGTTGAGGTCTTTAATCCACTTGGACTTGAGTTTCGTGCATGGTGATAAATATGGGTCTAAATGCATTTTTTACAGGTAGAAATCCAGTTAGACCAGCACCATTTGTTGAAGATACCTTTTCCATCGATTTCCACTGATTTCCTTGATTTCTTGGATTTTTTTTGTGTCATGAATGTTTCAGATTTAGCATTTCCTTTGATGGTTGCTTCAAGTTCTACAATTGTATCTTCTTGTTCTGAGATTCATTCCTCCATCTCTTGAATTTTGTTAGAGAAGCTTGCCTCTATTTTGCTTGCTTTCTTCTCTAAGTTCTATCATTCCTGTCTTTCTTCTGTCTGTGCTTTTATCATTGTTTCTATTTTCATCTTCAGATCTTGAAATGTTTTGTTGGTTTCTTTCATATGATTATTTGTATTTTCCTGAATTTCTTCTAGTGTCTCTCTATAGGCTTCTTCAATGTCTTCAATCTGTTTGGCTGAATTTGCTTGTGAATTTTGTTTATTTACTCAATTATCAACTTCATTACTAAGGATCTGAGGCCATTTTCTTGAGCTTCATTTGTGTTTGAGTTCTCAGGGTTGAATTCTTTGGGATAGCTGGGGTCTGGAGAAGTTGTATTATTTTGGTTTTTTTTTGTCCTTTGTGGTTTTACACTGGCCTTTAGTCATCTTGTGCTCTCTGATGTTGGGAGGTAGCTTCTGGTGTCCTTCACTGGTCATTGAGAGTGGTTTGTTGGTGAGTGTCTACAGGTTGAGGTCCCTTACCTATGGGCATCAGCGAACTCTTCCCTGGATCATTCAGGCAATCTGGTTTCAGCTCCAGGGGACTTTGCTCCATACCCTGGCCTCCCCCCATTGATTCAGCAGAGGTAAGTGCTGATACTCTGCAGCCCCAGGGTCAGTTAGAGGTAGTGTAGGTAGAGATAGTTATCCTTTCTTTGGCTGGACTTTGAATACCCTGCCCTCAGGCCCTGGGGCTTTGGGGCCTAGGTTCAGAACTGCCTAGAGTACCTGAACCTCTGCTGGCTTGTATCATTTGTGTATGCTTCTGTCTGATCTATCTAAGCAGTGAGGCCTAGGTTCTGCCCATCAAGGAGAGAGCAGCTACTGCCCTCTGGTTGTTGTAGGTTGGTTAGGGTTCTACCTGGTCCCTTCAAGCTGGTTCAGTCCTGTTCGAGTGTGTAGGAAATTTCCACTTGGTTGGGAAGGTTGGTTCAGTTTCTTCCCTATCCCTTTAGGCCAGTTCAGCCTCTTACCAGAGCGTGAGAGTCTCTGTTGGGCTATGGTGACTGGTTAGCCTGGGTTAGGTCTACTCAAAATGTGAAGGAACAGTCCTCTGTGGCAGATAGCTAGGTTTCTGCCCAATCTGTTCTGACAGAGCTGCTGTGGCTGCTCAGTCCAATCTGATTGTGCGGGGACTCCTGCTGGGTTGGGAAGGCTGGCTAGGTTTCTGCCTTGTCCCCTCAGGCCGGCCTTGCCTCTCCTGAGAGTGTGGGAGATCTTGCTGGGTTGTGGAGGCTTGATAGGCTGGGTCAGTTCCACCCGGACGTGCTGGGGCAGGTAGCTAGGTTTCTGCCCAGTCCTTTCAGACTGCACAGATATGGCTGCATAATGTGTCCACAGCCAGATGGGCATTATGTCGGGTATTTTGTTGCACATTGACTATATAATTTCAGTCTGACTTGTTGAGCTCTAACTGAATGAGAGAAGCAAAAAAAGTATCTTGTGAGACACCAGACTAACAGTGAAAATCAAATAATAATTTATTCTCATCACATACGTTGAACAAAAGAAACAGAACAAGCAAGGTGTCCATAGGAAAACATGCACTACCAAAATTAGTTTATATGATTGTGGTACTGATACGTCTGAAATTCTTAAAGCAGGTCCCCAGAAAAGGTAGGTCGGCATTCTTGAACAATATTTGAAGTCTCAGGTCACAGATCAATATCCTCTTCTTCAAGGCAGCCTCAGATCTGGTCTACCCAAGCCTACCTAAATTATGCAAGATAATATAATAACTTAAGTGGCTTCTCCTCACAAAAACCATGAAATTAGTGTTTTATTGGCTAACTGATTGAGTTAACACATTAAATTGATTATCACATCACATAAATATGTCTGTTCAGATGACCTCAAGAGAAGCATTCCAGTAAAGTTTTCTGTGAGAGTCCGCAGGACTAAGTTAGCAAAGACAGAATGCAGGCTGGTTGTATCTAGTAGGGAAATTTGAGGGTGCTTATTGACATATAGACCAAGAAGACAGAGAACCTGCTACTGACCTGTTTTTGTTGTTATCGTTGTTAGAAAAAGCATTTCAGAAAGCCTGGTCCTGTAGTTTTGAGCATGATCTGAAAGCTCATACAATTATAAAACAATTATTGTCACAAGTCAGCAGGAAACATCAAGGTACAAAAAGAAAGGTACTCCTTTACAAAGCCTACTTTATAAGTTCTCAAGCATAATAAGCAATCAAATTTACATTGTCATGTGATAGGACCAGCAGCACAAATGACTACCACCATGGGAGGTTCAACTATATAATGCATATAAGAAATACCACCACTGCTTGGGGATTGCTTTAGCAAGTGCCTAATTGTAAGATAGTTTCATTACTACATTCATAGGTTGTTATTCTAAGTTCCTAAACTATCATTAATTTCCCCTCCATTTTCTATAGTTGGTGCTCTTGTGAAGTATGAAGAATGAACATATATTTTAATTTACAGATTGAAATTTATAAGCTGTATCATGTTTTGATACAGGGGACCTCACCTCACCAGGAGATTATGCTGTGTAATTTTGAATTATGTCTTGGTGGCTGATGGATTGGGCCTGTGATTGATAACAAATTCATTTTTCTTATCCAGAGCATAAAATTGCAAATGAGGCCTGCAGGTTATCCCCTAAATATAGGTCACTCTTCTTTCATATAACATGTACTGGCACAGTGTCCAACATTCAGGCTATAACTCCCCAAATATTTCTAGGTAATTGAAACCATGTTAGTAGTTACGAACTATGGAATATCAGTATGTGGGTAACACCCAGGCTGAGGCAGTTAAACTATAAGTTTCTAGTACTGTGCTCTCCTTTGCCTTTCTCTGTATTACAGTGGAACTCAAGGTATGACTAAGTGATGCACTCACACATTAGAAAATACCTGGGTTTGAAACTCACTAACTTTTATTTTAACAGAAAAATCACCACCAAATGAGGAAATTATTATTCAACTGGTGTATGGCTAACAAAGAGCAAAAGGCAAGCTGAGGATATTTATTTTGTTCTGCTAATCTATTGAAACTCATGAAGAATTTATCACTGAACTTGTTCACCTAAGAAGTATGGTCAAAGATATTAGTTCAGTGATGAATTACAAGTAAATGTGATGTCATTATCTAACCAAAGGTTATTCTACTTATGTGTTTAGACCAAACAATGGTAGTAGATACTCACACACACATACATGAAAGATAATAGATGATAGATAGTTAGATAATAGATAGATAGATAGATAGATGATAGATAGCTAAATAGATAGATGATAGATAGCTAAATAGATAGATGATAGATAGATAGATTGATAGATAAATAAATAGATAGATAGATAGATAGATAGATAGATAGATAGATAGATAGATAAACAGACATAGAGATATAGAGAAAGACTAACCGGCATTTTTGGTGTCAAAAATATATTATATTTCCTTCCAAGTATTTTACTTTTCTATGGACTATAATTGAACATACTTAAATTTAAGAGATTTTAAAGTCAGCATTGTTGTAATATCCCTATCTGGCTTTCTAGACCCTCTTTCTACCTTCATTACTCTCTTTTCTTACTACTTTGTATCTCTTTTTAAATTTTCCTTACATTTTAAAATGATGACAAAATCCACTTTGATCATCATGGTAGAATTCACAATATTGTTACTTCCTAACTTTCACTCTACAAATAGAACTGGACTCCTAATCTTGTACTTTAATTTTAAGAATTCTTAACATGCACTCATTCTCATTTTTGCTGCTTAAAAATCAATAGAACCATGATATTAGTACTATTTGCTGTAAGGTCATTACAGCTTCTAATTACGTTATATATAATATGATAATAAATATACAAATTAGTCTGACAAAATTAGTTACAAATTATCTGTGCTTTATAAACTGTCTTTCATCTAGAAATAATACATCAAAGACTTTAATGCCAAGCATTCTAAAGTATAACCCTTAGTCTCAGACAAAGCATTTCAATCTATCAGTAATTACCTCAATGCCCTCAGCAGACTTTGTCTTTCATCAAGTATGGAAAGCATCTCATCATGTGTGTGTACTATAACCAGATCTAAGTGAGACACTCTCCTTCCAAAACCTTAAGATACCTTCACATAGCAGCTTGATATAATTTATTATTTTTCAGGGCCAGTGAGATCCATGAGGCTTTAAAGTTCATCTCAATTCCAACTTATCTCTTGATGTATTTGTCTTCATGTCATCCTCAAAATGATAATCATCTCCTTGGATCATCTTCCTTAAAAAAAAAATCTTTCCTACTCCCCTACCATGGTGGATCAGTGAAGCCATACTGAAGGACTAAATAAAACAAATAGAACCAAAAAGCATACTAAGATATAATTCAGCATGTGAATTTCCATGGGGAGTGAAGGGCTGGAGTTCCATTAATTTTGAGGGTGATGCGAAATTTGAGAGTGATGGTATCTTAGCCATAGGTATGGAGTTTCCAAGACTGGTGTCTGATGTTCATTCCAATTTATTTCTAAGTTTCAAGAGCCATCCCTGGAAGTTACTTGGTGATTCATGCTTAACTTCTTTTGTAGTACCTTAATCACATAATTTTTCTTTTTTTAAATTTATTATAATTTATTCAGGTTATATCCAGATTGTTATCCCCTTGCTTGTATGTTCCTGTTCCCACTTTCCCTCCCTCTTCTTCCCTATTCATCTCCCCTAAATCTCTGACAGAAGGGAACCTCCTCCCCCACCACATGATCACAGCCTATCAGGTCTCATTTGGATAGCCTGCTTCCCCTTCCTCTGTGTGCCACCCGGCCTACCCACCAATGGGAATTGATTAAATAAGGGGCACCAGAATTCATGTCAGAGGCAGTCCTCCCTCTCCCAACAACCATGGAGAATGGGTTGTTGGGAACAGTGCTATCTCAAGACCCAGCTATACCATTCCTGAATATATACCTAAGAGATGCTCTACCATACTACAAGGTCATTTGCTCAACAATGTTCATCAGATAATAATTTTTCACATAGAATTGTAGTTTACAACTGTTCCTCAGGTACAACTCCATTGACACATAACTAAACAAACAAACAAAAACCAGACAACCCTGGAACAAAGTTCTGTACATGATAACCATCCCATAGGCGACTGCATAGCTTCTACAGATGGCAAGATTTTACTTCAGTGGAAAGGCAACCTTATGATTTTTCTTGTTATCAACATTTAGAACATTTCTTGGCACAGGGATTGAATCCAAATGATAAAGTGAAATAAAATAATAAGATGTGGCACACACCTTCCTAAAAGTCAATCTAATAAAGAAGACTTCCCAAACATGAGAGATTGGTATATGGACACTATATGAATGAAAGGTTACATTCAATACTTTACAGGCACTAATTAAGTTTATGTCTTTTGTTTAAAAAATGCTTATTAGTTTTAGCTAAAAAGTAGAGGTAAGAATATAGAAATGCTAACTAAATTGTAAAATGAACATTGAAACCATATTGGTTGAATACATCTAGAGACGATTTTGATTTTGATTATTATAAAGATGGAAGCCAAGGCAATAAAAGTATCATAGATTATGGAAAATAAACAGCTTTCTCCATTGGTCCCTAATTTCTAAACTTCAATTCAATTTCTATACTAAGATAATAATATTAATAATTAATAATTAATAATAATAATAATATAACATGCCCTCAGGTATTCAAGGTTAATTATATGGAAATTTGGTGTTTCTTGGTTTTCAAAAGAAGTATACTTTCTCAAGGAACTGAGCAGTTATATGACTAAACAGATTTATTTAATACTGGATTCAGAGCATTTTGAGTGACTTTGCTTATGAATATGTTCCAAGCCTCTAAAGGTTATTTCACAAAGAAGCCTTGACCCTTGTTTCTATCTTGGGCTAACTTCTGATTTTATTTTCAAAGAGAAAATTTGGCAGTATAAATGTCAAAATAAGCCACTAGAATATTTACCTCAGCTCAATGAAACCATTCTTACAAGAGTATTACACTTTCCTGAGCCTTTTGTCAAGATACAAATATCCTCCTCAGTACGGTCTTGTTCCACTTTTCTTCTTTTCCTTTCACTCTGGAAAAGACATCAGAATATGCTCAGGATTTTTCAAGAAGTAGAGGACCATTTGCCCACAGATCAACTCTTCAACACACTGTTTATTTTTAATCTAATATCACCATGCTCATTGACAGCTTTCCAGAGGCAGGAAGAGATAAATTCTGTGGATATAAGATGTTGATGAAGAAAGAAGACCTTCAGTAGTCAAATGTCAACTCATTTCTTTTTCTAGTTTGGGGAGTCTTTGCATCTGACATGATGTTGGAATTTTTATGGTCCATCACTGGCTTGTCTTTCCACACCTTCTCAAAAACAAGAAAGTAAGACAGCTCTCTATGTCTAGAGGCAATCTAAGAGATATACCAGGTGTTGTCTTGCTGCTGACTGGCTGTAATAAAGAAATGATGGCCAATATCCGGGGCAAGAAGTATGAGGAGGAACTTCCAGGAAGAGCGAGTAACACAAGGAAAAGCAAGCTGAATCAGGAGAAGCAAAAAGTACAAAGAAGGGAACAGACATGGACCAGAGCAAAGCAAGGAGGTAACAGCTAGGCACATGGTGGGTTGCAATGCTAAAATTGGTTAAGTTTATACAGTAGATGGTAGACTATCCCAGAAAAAAGGTCTAAACATTGAATTATATTAGAAGATTCAGAACCATTATCTATATCTCAGGTGTATCTGCGAAAGTCCTGCAATAGTCTCTCAACCAAAAAAAGCCCAGGTACAGACGGTTTTAGTACATAATTCTACCTGACCTTCAAAGAGCAGTTAATACCAATACTGCTCAAATTATTCCATAAAATAGAAACAAAGGACAACTTCCAGGTTCATTATATGAGACCACTGTTATCCTGATACCCAAACCCCAGAAAGACTCAACAAAGAATAAGAATTTCACATCAATGCAAAAATACTCAATAAAATACTCACAACTGAATCCAAGAAAAGATTTTTAAAAAACATCATCCACCGTGATCAAGCAAGCTTCATCCCAGAGATGCAGGAATTGTTCAACATATAAAAATGCATCAATGTAATCCACCATATACACAAACTGAAAGGAAAAAAAACTACACAATGTCAAAATTCAATACTCTTACATGATAAAAGGCTTGGAAAGATTTTAGCTACAAGGCACAAACCTAAACACAATGAAGGCAATATACATCAAACCAATAGCACATCAAATTAAATGGAGAGAAACTTAAGGCAATTCAACTAGACCCGGGGACAAGACAAGGCCATCCATTCCCTCCATCTCTATTCAATATAGTACTTGGTGTTTTAGTTAGAACAATGAGGCAATGAAAGGAGATCAAGAGGGTACAATTGGGAAAGGAAGAAGTCAAAGTATCGCTATTCATAAATGATATGGTAGTATATATAATTGACCGCCAAAATTCTACAAGTGGACTCCTATAGGAGATAAACACCTTCAGCAAAGTGGCTGGATAAGAAATTAAAAACAACAATAGTTGCTGTACTCAATACAAACAATAAATGGGCTGAGAAGGAAGTTAGGGAAACAAGACACTTCACAGCAGCTAGAAATAATATAAAATATCTTTGTGTGACTCTAAGTAGCAAATGAAATACCTGCAGGACAAGAACTTCAAGCCTTTGGATAACAAAATTTGAAGAAGATTCCAGAAGATGAAAAGAGGACCCATGCACATGGATGATTAGGATTAACAGAGGAAAAATTTCCATCCTACCAAAAGCAATCTACAGATTCAACACAATTCCCATGAAAACTCCAACACAGTTCTCTATAGACCTTGAAAGACCAATACTTATTTTCATATGGAAAAACAAAAAGCCCAGGATAGTTAAAACAATCAAGTACAATAAAAGAACTTATGGAGGTATCACCATCCCTAACTTCAAGCTACACTACAGAGCAAGAGTAATTAAAAATGCATGACATTGGCATAAAAATAGACAGATTGATCAATGGAATAGAACCAAAGAAACAGAAGTAAACCCACACTGCTATAGACACTTGACGTTTTACAAAGAAGCCAAAACCATACAATGGAAGAAAGAAAGCATCTTCAACAAATGGTGGTGGACTAGCTGGATGTCTACATGTTGAAAATGCAAATAGATCCATATTTATCACTCTACATAAATCTCAAGTCCAAATGGATCAAAGACACCAAAATAAAACCTGACACGTTAAATCTGATAGAAGACAAAGTACACAATAGCCTTGAATATATTGGCATAGGGAACAACTTCCTGAACATAACACCAACAGCTCAGTCACTAAGACCAACAGTTAATAAATGGGACCTCACAAACTGAAAAGATTCTGGAAGATAAAGTACACCATCGAAAAGATAAAACAGCAGCCTACAGAATGGAAAAAGATGTTTCACTAATTCCACATCTGGCTGAGGGCTGGCATGCAAAATATATAAAGAACTCAAGAAACTAGTCATCAACAAATCAAGTAACTCAATAAAAACGGGGTACAAATCTAAACAGAGACGTCTCAACAGAGAAATTAGAGAATGGCTGAGAAATACTCATGAAGTGTTCAACATCCTTAATCATCAGAGAAATGCAAATCAAAATAAAAAACCTCTGAGAATTTTTATCTTGCACCCTCAGAAAAGCTAAGACCAAAACCTCAAGTAACAGTTAATGCTGGCAAGGATATAAAGGAAAGAGAATACTGCTCCTCCATTGCTGGTGGGGGTGCAAAACTTGTACAACCACCTTGGAAATCAATTTGGTGGTTTCTCAGAAAATTGGGAATAAATCTACTTCAAGATCCAGCTATACCACTCTTGAGCATGTACCCAAAAGACGCTCTACCATATCCACAAAGACACTTGTTCAACTATGTTCATAGAAGCTTTATTTATAGCAGCCAGAGACTGGAAACAACATAAATGCCTCTCAGCCAAAGACTGGATAAAGGAAAGTTGGTACATTTAAACCACTAAAACAACAAAATCATGAAATATGTAGGCAAATGGATGTATCCACAAAATATCATCCTAAGGGAGGCAACCCAGACCCAGAAAGACAAACAAGGCATGTATGCATTTATTAGTGGATACTAGGCATGAAGCGCAGAATAACCATGCTACAAACCACCAACCTGAAGAAACTAAGTAACATGGAGAGTCAAAGGTCTGATGCTTGAGTCTCACTGAGAACGGAAAGTAGATTAGACCTTGGAGGTAGGGGGATGGATGAATGATGGGGACTGGGTGGTAGAGGGTTGAGGTGGGAACAGGAGGCATAAGGTCAGGGGAGGACAGAGGGGGAGAGTGCTGAGTACTGATTGGGTTGATCACTGAGATGAAGTAGAAACCTAGGACAATGGAAACTCCCAGGAATCTAGGAGGGTGACATCAGAGAAGACTCCTAGCAGTGGGGGATATGGAACCTGTATTGCTCGTCTCTTGTAGCCAGGAAAAACTTCCAAAGGAAGGACTCTGACGGCAACACAGACACAAAACCTTAGACCCACAACTTTCTCCTGTCTACAAGATGTGCGGGGTGAAAGATTGATAAGCATTTGAGGGAAGGCCAGGATTTAGCCCAATGACTGACTCAGCTTGAGAAACATGCCATAAGAGGGAGCTTACCCTTGGCACTATTAATTATATTCTGCTATACTTGTAGACAAGCGCCTAGCATAACTGTCATCAGAGAGGCTTCATCCAGTAACAGATAAGTACTGATGCAGAGACCCACAGCCAAAATTAAGTGGAGCTTGGAGAATCCTGTGGAAGAGGGGGAGGAAGGATTGAAGGAACCACCACCAGGATCAAGGGCACCATAAGAAACCTACAGAATCAACTAATCTGGATCCATAGAGGGTCACGGAGACTTAAAAGCCAACAGAGAATACTCATGGGACTGAAAGCCTCTTACACATATGTGACAATTGTGCAGCTGCATGTTCTGTGGGACTGCTAAAGTGAGAACAGGGGCTGTCTCTGACGTTGGTGCCTGCCTTTGGATGGCTTTCCCCTAACTGGGCTGCCTTGTTTAGCCTCAATAGAAGAAGCTATGCCTAATCTTACGGAAACTTGATGTGTCGAGGCTGGTTGAGAAGGGGAAGAAGCATGGATGGGGAGGGAAGGGGAGGGTAGGGGAGAGGCAGGGGCTGAGAGCTGAGGGGGGGTGAAGCTGAGATCAGGATATAAAGTAAATAATTGTCATAATAATGAAAATAACCTAAGTGCAGCTATTTTTCATACAAGTCATCAAGGTATTGCTTCTACTTCACTTCACTTGACATAGCAGAAAGAAATGTGACTCGGTCTATCAAAACTTAGATCTAAAACTTTGATACTTGGATGCTTCTAGAAATTCTGTGATTTTATTTTCAGGAGAAAGATGGTGGGAAAAATACTAAAAAGTTCTAACAAATCCTGCTCAAACTACAGACTGGCTTATTTTATAAATCTAGTGCTGTAATGCATACGACCACATAGACACAAACCTTAGCATCTGACCTGAATAAAAGATTAAATAGCTATGGCACAGCTCTTATAACACTCAGCCAGGGGAAGAGGTAACCACATAAGAGTGGCCACCGGAAACTTCTGCATATAATATCAGTGACATAATATCAGGAGAGTTTTGACAAGGTATAAGTTTTCTCTTCAACATTTTTTATCAACACATTCTCACCATCTGCCTCATAATATCTGAGTATATTGAAAACTTCTCTGTGTGTATAGTTAAGTAGTCTCAGTTGCCAGCACTTAGCTCATGCCTAGGACCTTTGACAAAAGAGATGGATGTATCTGTGAAGCGAAGGTGTTTTCTTGGTTATGAATCTCACTATAAATAAAAGGAAGATACAAGTGGATTACTGAGTTCTTAAAGTCAATAATTTTGAAACATCCCAATGTACTTATCTGATTGTTAAGTCCATATTTTCTTTATCTCTCAGGATTAACTGTGTGGGTGATCAACTTATTATCTATTGTGTTTAAATTTCTGTTTCCCTAAATTTGAATACAAAATAACAATAGTATCTAAATCCTAAGACGTTGCAATGGTGCTATGTAATATATGAGGGAGAAATAAAACAACAACAACAAAAACAATAATAATAATAATAATAATAATAATAATAATAATAATAATAATAATAATAAATATACAAGATGATATTACACAGAATCCATCTGTTTTAGCATCCTCTTATTACACTTTCATTTACAAAGGTTATGGTAGTGTTGTTAAAATGACCTTCTCTGCCCTTTACTAATGTCTGAAATTCCAAACCAGTTCTGTAAGACTCATTCTGGCTTCCTTCCATTAAACTAGGAAAAATGATGCAGTAACTTAGCCAAGCAGAAGATCAAAAGGGAAAGACATTCTTGTGAGATGTGAAAACTGAATTTCCAAGGAAAGAAATATTGAATTAAATAAATGTGAATAAACTTTAGTGAGAATTATTAGTGGAAATGACAGGAGAAGTGTGAATTCAAAATACGTAAAGACATTAATAAGCAGAACTCAAAATTTAGGGATTCTTTATGACTTTAAAAAGAATGGAAAATAGTTGCTCCTGGTTTAATATTTTTGTCTTCATTCTTAACACTGAAGATGTCTTCCAACAAAACAGTTTAAGAATACAAATTTCCTTTATCAATAATATTATAGCAAAAATGTGTTTTTTACAGCTATCAAATGAAAGTTGTAGTGTTATATTGGGATCGGAATAGTCAGTGGTTTAGGCTTAATAGTTGCTCCTACTAAAACCCACAAGTGCGGCTAACTACAGAGATAACTCTCAACCAAAGTGCACAACACCACATAGGAAAATTTCTGAAGTCTGTTCAGACAAATATACATTGTTAAAGGAGATAAAGAAAAGGAACTCTTGCTAAGGAGGAAAAAAAAATCTGTGATTAATTTACTTAACACAAAGAAACCCAACAAAGCATGTAAATAGAATACCACCCTTTTTTTTGCCAAAAGGACGAATGCATTTACAAAGCCTATATATTAAACTAGATTTTAATTATGGATCTAAAATTTTCTTTTAATGTGACTATTCACTCATCAGCCATGTGTGAGTATTTACCATGAACTAGAGACTGTTTTTGCGTGTTTCGGTGAATAAAACAAAGCACGCAGCTCCTTTGAATTAGTACTGCAGTAGCAGATCCAAATAAAGCCAGGATAACAAGTGAGTGACTTGTAAGGTGTACAAGAAGATAATGTGTTGGCATAACGCTCTCGTGGCCTGTGTACAGTTAACCCTTCTTCATTCACAAGCCCATTTCCCCACTCCGCTCCGTGGAACAATCCAGATATTTCATTGCGATGTTTACTCTAAGCATCTCCAGCTTCAAGTTTGTATAAACATGTCACCATTTGTTCTTTCTGCTGTCAATAAAAGCAAAACGAACCAATTCTGAGCGATAAAAGAGAATAGGGTGGGACATCCTGTTCCGGTGAGGGGAGGAGAAAGAGGAGAAAGGAGGATGGAGCCACCTGGGAAACATCAAGAGAAATGAATCAGGCCCAGGAAATGATTTAAAAGCAAGTGTAGTGTGGGGAATCTGAATGGGAAGAAACTATACTAGCACGGAGGTTTAGGGTGGAGTAATTATTAAGCAGCATTGTGCTGTTGTTGTGCCCAGATCTCTAGATCCCAAAGGCCATCAGGAGTCTGAATCCCTATGCAAAGCGAGGGGTCTTTAAACTCCAGCCAGAGGGCTCTGGGGCCTCACCTAAGCAGTGGATTAGCAGGAGAGCCCTGAACCACCATTGAGGAGGGTGTTTTTTGTTGTTGTTGTTGTTTGGTTTTTTTTGTTTTGTTTTGTTTTTTTTAATCATGGTTAAGACAAAGAATAGGAGTTTCCAGTTTGGCAGTTACAGGATTGGTTGATATTCAGCAAGGCTGGGTTGGCGCTCAGGGATTGATGGAGTTCGTCCAGGCATAAGTTGGGCATTCCCTCAACCTCTGCTTTATCTTTATCCCTGCCCATCTTGTAGGCAGGGTAAAGTTTGGGACAAAGATTTTGTGAGTGAGTTGGTGTTATTGCTAGCCTGCCAGAATTTTCCTAGGTAGCTGGAGGTTGATTTCTCCGTGTCATGCAGCCCTCCTGTGTGGTCACTACAGCTTCTGGGTTTCACCACATAGTTATGATTAATAACAAAAGGGAACTGATATATGCTATGATGCTTCTCTGAATTCTGAAGCCTTCCTCACCAGTAGGTCATATTGTGTTATTCCATCCTGTACAGTATGACTTTTTTTTTTTCAGTATGACTTTAAAAAAAAAAAAATTCATGTGGTATCAAGTCTCTTCTTGGTAACCTGCGATCCTTCCTCAGGAACAGTCATAAGGGAGGGGAATAAGGGGAAATGGGAGGGAGGGAAGAATGGGAGGATACAAGGGATGGGATAACCATTGAGATGTAACAAGAATAAATTAATAAAAAATTTTAAAAAATAATTCATGTCTTCTTAAAGTTACACTGTCAATCCATGCTGAATGGTTCCATTGTAACTTGTTTTAAACATCTGTGTAAGTTGTAATTTGAAATTAGGTTTCTATCCAATGGGTTTCCATAATGCTTTTTTATACATCAAAAATTTAGTTGAAACCACCCACAAATGCCTGAGCCCATACCTGCTTAATCTCTGAAATCAGTAAGTCATCTAGAAATTACTATTGTTTACCAAAGAAAGTAAAATTCTTTAATTTTGACATATAGATTCACCAGATCCAGAATTTTGTACTGGTGATTTCTTTCTCTCAACCCTTCTATTAGTCCCTAACCTCTTTTGCTTGCATTTCTTTTCTTTCTTTCTTTCTTTCTTTCTTTCTTTCTTTTCTTTTTTCTTTTTTCTTTTTTTCAGGAGAAGTCAGATGTGATACAAATCATTGTCCTTTCATGGGTAAGATGTTTGTATCCTCTGTCATCTTCAGGAATTGTTTCACTCTTTTATTTTTATGTGCTCTGAAAATACAATATGGATACACTTATATAGCAGTGTCCTTGGATTACGGTTTGATGCTGCACATTATGACTGTGCCTTAGATGTTATTGTGTCTGTGTCTTTGGAACAGCTGTTCTTAAGGGTCTTTCAATTCATACTTTCTTTTGTTAAGGAAAACTGTGCCATAGGTGGGATTAAGTATTTCCATTTCACCACGTAAATTAGGCTTTGATAACATCCCAGAACTTTCAGCTCTGTGTATATAATTGCTTCAGAGAAAATCCTCATTAAATACACCACAGTCTAACTATGTGTAAAATACTGCACTTTCCCTCTTAGTACTGGAAAGTTAAAAGTTTTATTTTATTTTATTTTATTTTATTTTTTTTATCTCTCTGATGTTTACTATGAGAACTTGGTTGATTTCCCAGATGTAATCTTACAAAGTTATAACCTTTGTAAGATTAAACAAAAGTATAAAGTCTCCAGGTTATTCATGGGAAGCTTCAGGACTTGCCAACCATTGTTCATGGTGTCCTTCATTCCCTGGGTGGATGGTCTTGAACTTCTGCTCAATTAAACCCGGATCCCCCTTGTTTCCTCACCCATCCTTTCCTAATAGGAAGGGAATGCTCTGCTTGGTCCCATCATCTCTCTTATGCATTCTAGAATTAGATCCTTTGATGGAGGGACAAAAATAAGAACTCCATATAATTTTAATATACAACATGAACCAGAATAAGTAATTTTAGGGTTTAAATATGGGAGGATACTATTGGGTCAAAGAAGTTAAGAACATAAAAATGTTGAAGCGTCAATGATGAATAAACTTATGCTATTTACATGTTTCTTTGAGAAAGGAAACATGGAAAATTTTAAGAAAAATATTAACACATGTTTACTAAAGGATAATTGCAGTAAAAGACAATGAGAAAGCTGGTTTTCCTGGCTACAAATATGAAAAAGCTCACAAGGTATCGACATAGTTACAGAGAGGGTTGGCTGCTGCTGGTGGTAGTGGTGGTGGTAGTAGTGGTGTATTTGTTGTTGTTGTTGGAGTTGAGGGTGGTGGTCGTGGTAGTGTTCTTGTCATGGTGGCGGTGGTAGTTGTAGTTGCTTTGAATATAGGGGTTGGACCCAGTATGCTAACGAAGAAAAGAATGTTGATAGTTAATTTCAATAATGTAAAGTTAAAATGATGATTAGTAAAAATTTGAAGAAACAAAACTGTATGTCTCAAAAGGAAAGATAAAACAACTACATGAAGGGACATGGGAGAGATGATTTCTAAATAGGAACAAATATTTTTTATATATTACTTTATACAATATAGACCAATGGCTGTCATTTATTATTCTAGAGACAATTATACAGTGCAGTTAAATTCTGCTCTACCATAAGACCAACACACTTATTTAAATTACATAAATTACATTGAAATGAATAAAAATAAACTGCTAACAGTGTTATATGGATTTTAGGGGGTGTTATTATTATTGAAATCTGTTTAGCAACTTGTAAAACGTTGGTTCTTAATTTTTCTGGGTAATTGAGTCTGTCCTGATTAAGTTATCAAATAATTTGTTATGGAGAAAATTAAATGGTTATTGATTATAAGTCTGAATATGCCAATTAATTTTTAAGATGCAAAGTGTAAGTTTGGATTTGCTTTCCTGTTCTTGCTATTTTCTTTGTAAAGAAAATTGGCCCTGTGAGTTCTGAATTGAATAGCTGTCCTGATTGCTCTTCTGTTGGGGTATAGACTTCTAAATTTTCAGCTTTTTCTTGGCCAGTAAAGACTGAATATGATGAAAGCCTGAGAGGCTGTTCAACAAGAACCAAAACAATGACAGAAGCAGCTCGTTGGTGTGCTTACCACCAGATCTTTTTAACCCACACAGAACATGTCATCCTGGTACATGTGCAGCAGAGCTATGGTCTGATTTTTTTCTTAGATTCTTTTTTCATATTGTCTATTATTTTTTATCATCTTTTTTTATTTTTACATATACATATACATTTGCGTTATTACACATGTATACAATAAACTACCTACAACAAGAAGGACCCTGAACAATCAGGAATTATATAAATTTACGTTCTTGGTGTTGAACCTTCGTTACCTACCAAACTACCAAACTGCAAGTAATTCTGTACAAAATCTTTATAAAAAGTACAGAAATGTGAGAGTTTTCACCTGTTCTGTGTTTGCTAGCGGTCAGTTCATTAGCCATATTCGGACACTAAACAACTGTCTAGGTAAAATTGGAATGTTTTTCAATTTGCACTAAATCACTATTATTGTGGTACAATTCAGATCATGACAACCTTGCAAGCTGTAGTTGACCACAAATGACCTGGAAGCTAGTGAACTATGCTGCTTTGTTTCTAGAATTTTCTTCTTTATTCCAATTATTGGCTTGAAGCTCAATGTTCTGTGCTTTACATCTCTGTCATTCTGATTCTTAAACAATCATAGTTTATCATCGTTATTCTAGTCATGTTCAATAATCAAATAGCCAATAGCCTCTAAATTCCTGCATGAAAACTTCTCATTTACTTATGAAAATAGACAGATAATTGTTTTTTTTTTAAAGCCACTTATATGGGTCAACTTAGAATGTTGGAAATAAAACCACTGAAAGTACTTTCTATTTATTAAAAGCAAAGTGAAAATAGTATCAGTTAGCCCTGGGTACAACAAAGAGAACATCTGATCTCGGGCCCCATGGAACCAATAACAGCTATATCAAGCATGAACATTTTAAACATTCTTTTTTAATATATTTTATTAATTTATTCATATTATATCTCAATTGTTATCCTATCCCTTGTATCCTCCCATTCCTCCCTCCCTCCCATTTTCCCCTAACTAAGGTATTCCAACTCAACGTCAAACACATTTAGGATACAGGTTCAAAATTTATCCTGCTAATTGAGAAGGTCATTAAATTCTGGGCGTTTGTGTCTTTTATTTCTGTGTCCTATATACATCTATAGAATTGATGTGTGTGTGTGTGAGTAAAACATAAATAATTAAACAAGATAATATTTGCCAATCCATCAACTATAAACATTTATATGTTGTATATATGTGTGTGTGTGTATATATATATGTATATATATATGTATATGTATATATATATGTATATATATCCAAACATATGTTCTCATTTGAATGGAGGTTATTAGTACAAAACAAAGATGGGTGACTAAGAATAAGGAAAGAGATAATGCTTAATTAGTGAATAGTTATATAATTTTTTTTACTATTTTACTCCATATGCTGCTTAGTTGCTTAAGAAAAGACAAGGACCATCTCAAGAAATAAGAATTAAATGAGTTTCTTTATGTTCAGTTGGATTAAGCATTAAATATTTTGGTTTTTCAAGACAGGGTTTCTCTGGGTAGTCTTGGCTGTCCTGGACTCACTTTGTAGACCAGGCTGGCCTCGAACTCACAGCAATCTCCCTGCCTCTGCCTCCCGAGTGCTGGGATTATAGGCATGCACCACCACACCTGGCTTTTAAGGCTCTATTTAATAATCATGATTATTATATTATACAAATACAATGTCATTACAAGGACCCACAACTGTCATAACTGATCCCATGTGCTTATTTACTCTTCATCACTGATACCTTTTGTGCAAGGGGAAACAACTGTTAAGGCAGTGCAGCCAACATGAGATCTCCAATAACTTCAGGTTCATATGTCACTCAAATGGTAGAGTTTATATGACTAACAAATTAAGCACTTATTTCAGTATTTATACTTGTAAGAAACAGACATTTTCCATTTATCTTATAAAACTAATATCTAGTTATAATATATAATTGATTTTGTGAATAGGTGGAGTAACGTGTACTTTTGTTTTTCATTTGAATTTTAAGTGTGGGGGTCTTTTACCTGAATGTACATATGTGCACCACATGATGGTCTAGAACCTCATGGGGAAGGACAGAAGAGGACGCTGGATCCCTAGAACTGAAGTTACAGACACTTGTGAGCTTCCATGTGGGTGTCTATAACTGAAGCCAAGTCCCCTGGAGCAGCAGGCAGTGCTTACGAGCACTGAGACATCTCTCATGTCCCTTCATCTGCATTTTTAAATTTCATGAACTCAAGATTTTAAGAAGTAACAGATAGAACATTTTCATTTGTAATTCTTGGTGTTGTGTTGTATGAAACATTCCAGCCTTATATTGTAATATTTACATATAAAAAATGGCTGTCGCTGCCTAAACTGTTGAAAGTGCTCCATTTTCTTGGCTAAAGGTAATTTTCCTGGCTGAGTCAAGCAATGTGACCTGAAGACAGCTCAGGTGTAATACCTGAAGCGAAGTACACACAACAGAGTGAATCATTACTGTAGCTGTAGGTTCCGACATAGTTACTGCAGTGAATTGCACTATTTGAGAGATGACTGGTTTTCACTTTTGTGGCATCTGGATATTTCTGTAATAACATATAAGTCAAACAATGGGTAATAAAAGATATTGATAACTGAGAATTACAAATGGCAGTTATAAATTGCTGAGAATAGTTTGGGAAAAATATTAAACCTACAGGGTCCACAGTTTTCTACTTCCAGAGCACAAATTCATTCCTCCACAAAGAGAAATGATTGTGAGAGTGCAACTATAAAGGGCTGTGATTGATTTCCTGGGTGACTAGAAGCCATCAGTCTCTTCCTTCCGAATTACACCTCATATGTCACAACCCAAAGAGCCTTAATGCTAGTTAATGTCTGCAACCAGGAAGAACAAATAACGAATTCAAGGATTGCCTTTCTTTCTACACTTCATTTACGAAAGCTAATTGTTTAGGGAATAGACGTTTCTTGGCTCATTGGCTTAATAATACAGAGAACTCTCTTGGAATGCCACACAAGGAAGCCAAACTCAGCCTAAGTGAATAACCCTTCCTTAACTCACACATGTGAGGAGAAGCAAAAAGCCTTATTAAGTCTAAGCCAATAGTGAATGAATTCACTAACTGTTCTTTCCTGCTGGGGCGTTTAGCCTTCTGTAGCCTTGAGCTCTAACATGTGCAGAAAGTAAATCCTCATTAATTTGAAGTGAAAGAAAGTCACAAATGTAGCATTTGCTGACAATAAGAATCTGTCTTCTAATTCAAAGTGATGGGAATTAGGAGTGAGAGAGTTCTGCCCTCCAGGCAGCTGGTTGGGTGACAGGAGGAAGCAAACAAAGGTATCTGTATGTGGTGGTAAAACTAGAAGTCAAGGGAGCACAGACGCTTTCTAGTAAACTCTACACAATGAGTGATAAAGCCAAGAAACCAATAAGGAGACCAGAAGCTGAAATTCCAGTGACTACCCCATCTTCATCAAAGGATGCATAGCTCTTTATTTTTCTGGTTCTTCTTTCTCGGGGCCTTTGATGGACTTCCTCAGTCTGTGCTCGTCCACTCTATCCAGCGACCACTCAGTCAATCCCTTGACTATCCCTTGACCTTTAAAAGGTCTTATTTGGATAATTAGTTTCATCACAGCTTGATGCCTAGACTGTGTATGTGCGTAAGGAAATTGGCCTGTTTTCAAGTTATAAAATCACTTCTTTTCCCAAGAACTACTTCGCAATCCACACTGAGACCCCCTTCCTTTTTGAAGGAACCTGTTACTCAATACTTCTCAATAAAACCTTGTTTACTGGGTCTTCTGTTGCTTTTGTCATTTCTTTCAAATCTATTGTAGGACAATAAATGCATCTCTCACTCATGCACCTCTGAACAAAAGGACTTCCACACTAAGAATATCGCTGTCATTTGTGGGTGATGTCCTTGGAATTGTCCTATATTCCTTCTTTGATTAGTTCTCATAGAGTCCCAGGTGTCCTACAATAACATCATCTTTTTGCATTTACTTTCTGAGATGCAAATTCAGAGGAGGAAAGAATGGATTGAAGTTTCAGCCACTATACTTAGAACAGCTACACACATAAGCATAACTTATGTGAAAAAAACAACATTTATATGTTTGAAAAGTAACAGGTTAAGAATAAAAATGTCATATTTATTTAAGAAGTAAACAATGCTCATATTCAAAATCTACATTAGGTAGAAGAGAAAATGAACATACATACAATTGCCCTCTGAGTTTTATGTTATAAAACTTCTTGATATAATAAATCAATGAGTAATACAAGTAGGATTATGAATATGATAAAATAGCATTGCTGTTTTCACAATTACAATGTTTAGAGGTTGTGATATACAGCACATTTTACACATGTTCTTCTACATTTATAGATTAATGTTTCTATTTTTGTTGTTTTCGGGTTTTTCGAGTTTCTCTGTTTTAGCCCCGGATGTTCTGGAACTCACTCTGTAGACGAGACTGGCCTTGAACGCAAAGATATACACGCCTCTTCCTCCCCAGTGATAGAATTAAAGGTGTGTGCAATTACACCTGGTTTGAAGCTTAATATTTCTAAATAAAGTAGCTCTTTGGCCAATAAACAATTATGCCAACTAAAACAAGGTCACAATCTAAATCAAAGATCTATAATTTTATATGCAATCAATGTACATTCACACCACTTACACATTAAATTCATGTCAACAAGGATGAGACTTCTAGTAGGGGTCATGGAGATTAAAAAGGGCATTCTCTAAACTAGACAAGACCCAACATGTACCCTGCCTACATGATATGCATGGATAAAAATGGAACGGATATTGAGGGAATGTCCAAGCAGTGCCTGGGCCAATCTGAGATGCCATGGGAGAGAGCCAACCCCTGACACTATTATTGATGCTCTACTATGCTTGCAGACCAAAGCCTAGCATAGCTGTCCTCTGTAGGGCTCTACCCAGCAGCAGATCATAAAGGATGCTGAGACTCACAGCAAACATTGGGTGGATTACAGGGAAATTTATGAAAGAGGAAAGGGATATGTAGAAGGGGCCAGGAGCTTCACAAGAAGAGCAACAGAGTCATCCACAGCCCAGAGGGTCTTACGAAGACTGAAGTACAAACCAAGAAGCATGAGTAGACTGGACCTAGGTCTCTTACACAGATATAGCTGATGGGCAGTTCAGGCTCCATGTGGATCCCCAAGGAAGGGGAGTGAGACTGTCTCTGACATGAATTCTGCTGCCTGCTTTCTGATTTTGGATTTTGAGAATGAGTCTTTCACCAGAAATCATAGTCCCTTTTAACGCGGTGACACAATGCAGACTGTTTTTCTCAACACTGTGAAGGTGCATATCTTTATGTCTGTTGAAATAAAGTTGTTAGCAGGTCAACTGAGGACAAAAATAATCCCAGATCTACTAATGTCCACAAGAGTATACGGCCTCTGACCTTCACCTGCCCTCTCATTTCTCATCTTCTTTCACCCCTTTTCAGAAGTGTAGGGAGTGTTGTTAAAGCATAAAACTAGAATGCCTAGAGGTTTGAGACTTCCTTCCCTCTACATGAGAAGATGGAAATTCTGACATAGATAGGGTTTTAGAGGAGAAGCTAATTACATTTATGGGAAATAAATGGGACCAAACAACAGACAGTGGCCTTGGGCTTAGATCCTCGGGCTGTGACTTTGAAATCTACAAGTCTCTTTTGCATGGGTGATTCTCCTGGAGAGTGGTAAGTATCATAAAATGCTTTCCTTCTAGGGAGGAAATTTAGTCAGAGAAGAAAACCTCAGAGAACGACACTCCCTACACTTCTGAAGAAAAGAGGGATGAGAGAAGATGAGAAACCAAAGGGCAGGTGAAGATCAGAGGGAGCTGGGTTTTGTTTTTGTTTTTTAAGTTTGAAAGAGATTATTCTTTAAGACTTACAGTAGACTCACCTGTGGATTTTAAACCAACATAGACAGCCTAGTTGATGACAGAGACAGTGACAGAGACTTAAAGCTGGACAAATGTGTAGGGTGGTCCAGTCGGGCCACAGAGGAAGAGGTCATATATAGCACAGGGGATAGTAGATAAACTAAGATCAGATGTTAGGTGAGGCGCACTCCCCTATCTAAGGACTAGGGGAGGGAGGGAAAGGGGATAAGAGACGGCATGGAATCAGGGGTAGATGAGGGAGAGGGTGGGATCAGGAGGGGATGAGAGAGGGGACCACAATTGGGATATAAAGAACTCAAACTACAGAACAAGCAGGTAATTTATATTCCTAATCCCACTACATGGGAATAGTTCTGAGACTGGCAGAGATATAAATATAAAGGCTTAGAGAGGCCTCATGTGGACCACAGATTCTCTGTGACTTACTATTAGAGACCACTATTAGTAAGGCAAGAAGGAAGATTTGCAAATGCCTTATGTCGACCCATACAATAACCAGAAAACTAGCTTTAATTGTTCTGTGCATCCTGCACACTTCATACAATTATAACATTATAACTGTATAATACTAGTGAGAAATTATGTTTTCAGAACAAATTAACCAGCTGGATCAGACCTGACAGGAATCATTCCTCCCAGCACGATGGACACTGACATCCTGCATCCTCCTAGTTCCAGCCCCAGATGACTCTGTTGCTTTTACTCATCAGAGCTGGACAGCTTCCTGGACAACATTGTAGAAATTTTCTGATCCAATTTGGACCACCATTTCCATCTCCTACTAAGCCTGGAATCTCTCAACATTAAGAAACTGAATCACAAATGCAATCACTAGATGGCTTAATCAGTCCCTCCAATTTTGGGGGGCCCACTCCAAGGTATTATGTGCCCCAATTGAGCCTGAAGAAACCTTAAGAGAATGATGCCCCATTCCCTTCAAAGAGGGGGTTGTATAGGTTGCTGTTTGCTCACTCGATCTACAAATGCTTATTCTCATCAGGAGGTGGTCATAAGTCATTATTGGTCTTACACAGAGAAAAAATTAGGGGAGACACAGGAACGTCCCTCTTTGCCTTTATCTTGCATACGTAGGCAAGGAGATGGGAGCTGAAAAGAAAGAAAGGGAGATTTAGGAACATAGAGGGAGGACAGAACAAAAACTAGAAGATTGAACCTACTCCTTAACTCAAGGCTTTAATTGTTACTTATAAGGAAGGTTACGTCTAAGTCATGGCTATAGAATTTAGTATATTGATACAAATCATGGGCATGTCAAATACTTGGCAGATTTTAACATAAGAATATATAGCCTAAGTCTCACAGATAGATATGACTCTATGAATATATGAGGTAAAATAGTTGAATAAGGTCTTCAAAAGCCTCAGAGACACACAGAATATGACATTTAAAGCTGTTCTTACAATCCTAAATTTCTTCAACAACATGACAAGTTAACTCCGGACAACACCCAGCCAACCTCAAAGAAGATGATGAGCATCAGAGAGTCTCCTTATGGACATGGTTTTAAAGGTGGCAAAATAACCACTGGGCAAAATGTCCTCGTTCCGCCACAAACAGAATCTGCCTATAAAGGGGCAACTTAGATGCAGGCAGAGCTGATGGCCGCACTCTGCCAAGTCAGGGTAAGCAAGTCCTCAATAGTTCCTGCCCTGCGAATGAGTCTGGCAGAGATATTAGGCCAGAAAGCTGAAGATGAGGCTCCAATGTTATAAAGTGTTTTGGGTGACTGGTCAGGCAGTAAACTATCTTACGTCAATTAGTACATTTTGGAAGCTGCTAACCCACACTGCTGATTCACTCAGGAATTTAAATTTTATACCTTCTCAAGTCTCTGAGGGGCATTGAAGACAAGATAGTATAGTTTTACAACCAAACTTAGTTGGTTAGGGGACAAGATCATTTTAGATCAAGATAAAGAAGTTAAGCTATTAGAGTTGAGATAGGATAAATATTGAATCTCATTCGGAAATTTAGACCCAACAAGACAGGAAAAACAATTACTTCAAACGAGATGAATACAGATGGCCAAGTCACTATGAATGTAACATGTATAGAACTCATTATTCTCATGATTGTCACATGGTTCTCACTGCTGTATGTAGTGTGTTTAAAACATGTGTATTAAATAAAAGTATATATATATACATTTTTTTAAAGACTTACAGCAGAGAAATTGCACTGAATTTGAAAACAAGGACCGCTAAGGAAACATGCTAATTTGCAGAGAGAGAGGTGGATAGCAGGGACCAGTATTTTAACAGCTACATAGAAGGTCCCAATCAAGAAAGGGGATTCTTTATCAAACTGAAACAAGTATTTTTCATGGATAGAAGTCAAAGATTCATGCATTGATAATATGAGATGAAGAGTTTGGTCTGATACCAAGGAGGAGTGGCTTTCTGAAGTCATGGCAAAGTCCCTGTTAGAACTGAATCTGGGGAAGAACACCATAGAATTCAAAGAAACAGGTCTGATTTAGTCAAGGGACCACTCTGGGGCACCTGAGTAAATACTGGTCACTGAGGGAGCTGAGAAACTGTCAACAGAAATGCTGGCCTGAAAGCCTCTCTGAGAGATCCCCAGTTGTAAGGGGCAAGCAGAAGGCCCAAGTCCCAAGGTTTCTAACAAGAATCAAGAATTGTCTCTGTCTGGAACACACAGGTACAGGAGACAACTTCCTGAACAGAACACCAACAGCCCAGGCCTAAACGTCAACAATTAATAAATGGGAAAAGATCTTCACCAACCCTTCATCTGATAAAGGTCTAATATCCAAAATATATAAAGAACTCAAGAAATTAAACGCCACCAAACCAAATAACCCAATAGAGAAATGGGGCTCAGAACTAAACAGAGAATTCTCAACAGAGGAATATCAAATGGCTGAGAAACACTTAAAGAAATGCTCGACCTCCTTAGTCATCAGAGAAATGCAAATTAAAATGACACTGAGATTCCATCTTACACCCATCAGAATGGCTAAGATCAATAACTCAACTGACACCACATGCTGGAGAGGATGTGGAGAGAGAGGAACACTCCTTCATTGCTGGTGGGAATGCAAACTAGTACAACCACTTTGGAAATCTATCTGGCGCTTTCTCAGAAAACTGGGAATAGGGCTTCCTCAAGACCCAGCTATTCCACTCCTTGGAATATACCCAGAAGATGCACTACCACACAACAGGGACATATGCTCAACCATGTTCATAGCTGCCTTATTCATAATAGCCAGAACATGGAAACAGCCTATGTGTCCCTCAGTAGAAAAATGGATAAAGAAACTGGTACATCTACACTATGGAATACTACTCAGCTATTAAAAACAAGGAATTTCCAAAATTTGTGGACAAATGGATTGAACTAGAAATTATCATGAGTGAGTTCACACAGAAGCAAAAAGAGTCAAATGGTATATACTCACTTATATTGAGATACTAGTCCAAAGGGTATGTCCCTATGAAAAACTTTACCTACCAGGAAAGTGGGTCAGAGGGGAGGACATCCTATTGAGACTTTAGGTGTGAGAAGCCTGGGAGAATGAGGAAATAGAAGGACCCAGAGGGTCCTGGAAAACTACAGGCGGGTCTGGGCCCTGGGGTCCTCCTCAAACTATGGCACCAGCCAAGGAAAATATAGGCAGTAAACTTCGAACCCCTACCCAGTCTAGCCGATGGACAGGACATTCTCCACCGTTAAGTGGAGAAGGAGATCTGACTTTCACACAAACTCTGATGCCCCATATTGGACCATGTCCCTTGGATGGGGAGGCCTGGTGGCACTCAGAGGAAGGATAATAGGTAGCCAAGAAGAGACTCGATACCCTATGAGCATATACAGGGGGAGGAGGTCCCCCTCAGTCACAGACATAGGGAAAGGGAGTAGGGGGGAAGCGGGAGGGAGGGAGGAATGGGAGGACACAAGGGATGGGCTAAAAATTGAGATGTACTATGAATAAATTAATAAAAATTTTAAAAAAAGAATTGTCTCTGTACTGTCCCAGCAAGGAGACAAAACATAGGGAGTCTTTTCTCACCACTTAGTATGTTTTCCAAGAGGAAGGGGAACTCAGATGCTATATGTCAAAGTTGTTATGGAATTAAAATCTAGCTGTGCTCCTTGTTCTGCCAGCTTTGATTGGTGTAGCTAATGTACAGGGCTCTCGACGGATTTACACTGTGACTACCATTTTGTATCTCAAAAGATTATGTTTTCTCTAGTTTGAAATTAAAAACAAAACAAAACAGTACCCATCACCTGTCTTCTGGATATTTCTGAAGCCTCATAATCTTTCCTCTTATGATTTAGAAAATATAATGAAGTTACCTTGAATAACATCAAAACAAGATGTAGCAGAAACAGGGACATCAGCATTGACATTAAATCATAGAGAGAAATAAGATATTACACTCAGACCAGTATCATGGAATATATTTGCCAAGCAGATTCCTTAGGTTAAAAAAAAAAGTCTGGTAATATTGCCTCCACCAAATGAAACAGAATGTATCCATTTAAAATGTGTCATCAGAACATTCGGTGACTTGAAAAACATTCCCATTACATGAAATGTAAAAAGCTGATCTTCCTCTGAAGACTATTTTGCCTAAAGAAAAAAATTCAGAGAGGAGAAATGGAAGAGAGTCATGTGGTAGAGTCTATCCCCTCTGGATGCTAGTACCAGGTGTACCCTTATGTTTTACATTTAATTTTTGCTTTTGTGGATTACAAACTCTTACTTCTCAATAGTATGTAATTATTAAATGAATTTATTGCTTTTGGAACCAAGAAAAAAATCAAACTGGGGAAATAAAGCATTAACATTTATGATGACTTTGGTGATCAATAAAATGAATAAAATTCAGTCTGAACCTTCCCTAGTGCCTAACGTCCTGATTCTAGGTTCACACGGGGACAGGTTGGAAGCCAAGAACTTTCACTGGCATTTACCCAATGCCTATATCTCACTGCATGTCGTAAATGAAACATTATTCTGCCTCTGTGGTTATAAAAGTGGTAGTCAAATCAGATACACTTTATGATCTCTCCCAGCTACAGTGTTCCATAATTCCCAATTCTGTGATTTACGGACAGAGTTCTTACACTTTCTCAATTTCTGATGCAGATTAGAAATTTTATTTGTTTTTTTTTTTAACACAAGCCCAAGACATACTACCTCAGTGTCTATAATAAATGGAGACCTGGGATAGATGACATTTGAGGCACAGTCAGCATGGCACTGAGGAGGCCTTGAGTGCCACCACCTACAAGATAAATGACAAGATAACTTATTCCTCTGTGCTTCAAGTTCACACCTAACAGTAATAACACTAACTGCTAAAGTCATAGCAGTGGGCTGAAAACCAAACTATTAATTAATTAATGCTGAACACTTAGGAAAGTATCCAGCCTATATACAATGAGTATTAGCTATTGTTTTCCTTACTTCCTTAAATAGGAAAAATAAAATAAGGAAAATTAAAAATGTACCTCATGGGGATTGAAGCAGTTTATCCTGCATTAGTACCTGCAGGGACACTCACAATGTCTCAGGTGAAGCGAACCTATGAACTTTATGATGGTTTCTCCTCTAAAGCCCGGCCTGTACCTTCAGTAATACATGGAGGAATACTTGCAACCATCTTCCTGAAATGGTTCTGGGATTCTAGCTGAGAATGGAAGGAGTCTGTGTCTAACTTAGTTTCATCATTCAATTATCAACATGTCTTTATGGCCACTCATATGCCATCTCGCCGTGCCTTCAAGGCCACTCAAATACCATTTTCCCTGGGAAAATCTCCCACTATCTTCTTGTGTTGGCACATGAATTACTTTTCACAGTCTCATTGACCAGAGCCATGAAAAGTGTTAACAAGTTATTTAACATATATATGACAGTATATGCTGTACCCCAAGTTCCATCCTAGTATTTCAGAAATATTATCTTATTTAATTGTTATGTTGAGCTATGAAATCAGCCATAATTCTTGACATTTGTGATTGCAAACCTCTTTATACCATGTCTTGGGCATGCTTCCCTATTTTTTTCCTACACCTTAAATCTCCATTGTTCTGATAGCTTGTTTTGATAGAGCAGAAAAGGTATTTTGCTTGTCAAAGATTTGAGGCTTAAAGGGTCACTGTCCATGGTATCAATATAAACTAGATGTAACATTACATCCTGATGTGATACAAGTAGTGAAAGGAAGTGTTTGACACCTGTTCTGTCTTCACAGGCGTTGTCTAAGACAGACCCACATTCTAAGGTGAACCTATGTGTTGTATATTTGACAAATCCTCAACAAGTATCACATATAAATCACTGGTGCCACTGTATTTGTTTAATTTGCCACACTCCTCCTTTTGCAAATAAGGCATTTACATTTTTAAAAAATATATCTTATTAATTTATTCATATTACATTTCAATGGTTATCCCATCCCTTGTATCCTCCCATTCCTCCCTCCTTCCCATTTTCCCCTTACTCCCCTCCCCTATGACTGTGGGCATTTACATTTCTTATTTGTGCTGATCCACTGAAGAGTGTATATGCCACAAAACAGTCGATAATCCACCTGTACAACCGTTAGGAGTCATGATAATAACCTAGCAATGCCTGCATGGAAGAAATCTCTCTTCTCCCTCCTTTGTGCTTCGACTCAGTACTAACGGACTTCAGAGGCAACCATCGTAAAATGTGAAAAACGGTTACAATGAAGGGAGTCTGATTAAAAATATACAAAGAATTTTCTGTCATGGATTTTAGGATAATAGGCTTTTGAACTAAATATGTGTCAGGAAAATTAAGGTTCTATAGTGGATAACTGTGTTATATTATACTTCAACAGAAAAATTAGTTTTTTCATCATTATCTTTATGGACAAACACACACACCACACACACACACACACACACACACACACACTCCCCACTTATTTTTTGTTTCAATAGGACAAATATCGGCGATTTAACTTAATTGCACAGAAGAAACCATGGATAATGCATGTGAACCTCAATTGCTAATACAGTCCAGGAACTTTTGATTTATAATTAAATGAATAAATATCAGAGATCTTTAGCAAGCTTAACTATCAGGCCTCCTGACCTATTCAGATGCTAATGTTTCATTGAAGCTTCTGCCTTTGCCTCAGGAAAATAGAACTCACGGGAGAGTCATGAATGCCGGCCCCAGGAGATTGAACTTCAGCAGCCAATGCAAACCCCAGGAAGGTAAGATCTACGTAGGTCATGAGGAGGAACCCACAGAAAGAAGTAAGTAGAAGCATGTTATCGTCCCCCCGTTGCCCCTCTTTTCCCACGCCTATGTGCTCTTGGACATTGTAGGCAGGCAAGAAATATACGGCAGAACAGCACAATGGACTCACTGTCAAACCAGCAAAAATGACAAGCAAATTATTTACAATTCCTGATGGTTATAGCACAAAAAATATTCACATTCTATGCAAGACTGCATTGCCTTGGACCAAACTTAATCTTAGGAATGGACTAGTACATTAGACACTTGCGTGCAGTTTTCATTATGGCTAATTTTATGCATAAAAATCTAGAAATGAAATAACAGAAGCATGAAGGTAAGGAGAGGAGAGAAGGATGCAGGATATTATTTAATACAAGTCTGAAGTGATTTTCAGAAAGAAAATAAGATTACTTCTTTCTCATCTTTTGATTTTCTTCTCTTGCAGAAATACGTTAATACTAGAGATATTTAAATCTTAGTATCTGGAACCAGAACTTACCAGATTCAATGGTGATACAGTGAGGAACGGGTCGTGTGCATATCCCTGTGTATAGAATTAAAGATAAAAATGATCTGAGTCTCAACTAAGCTGCTCACGTTGGTGGTGTAGTTCATCTTCCAAGTTGCTGCCTTCACAGGTGTGGGGATTTCTTTCAAAGCCTAGGTATCACATTTCTTTATGTGCTATTCTCTACAATATTTTACTAAGAGAATCTCATTAAAATGAAGGCGAGAATAAAATAATCTTTTTCTACCTCAATATAAGATAAAGCACAGCTTAACTCTAGATCCAAACTGGCAATGACTCTGTCTTTATATTTCTAAATCCCCAGAAATATTTCAAATTTAAACTGTGGGACCCATTTGGAAAGGCTGAGCTTCAAGGCAAATTCTGAACATATAAGCAGACATTTGAATGTAGGGCCGGGTCTATTCCGCACGCCAGGAGCTGGATCCACAACAGAGGAGCAAAGAGACAGACCAGCATCGCCGTCAAAATCGTCTTAATGAGCCCCACAGCGCCAGCAGAGTCACGGACTCCTCTTTGGGTCACAAAGAATGAGAAAGAGAGTGAAGTAGCCCCAAGTGAGTTCATGCCACCTCCTCCCTCAAGTAGAACAGAACACTACAGCAAATAAACGAATAAAGCAGGGAAAGTGCACACTTCCGTTGAATGTCGAAACTGGTTAAATTTAACACAAAGTTGACCCGACAAACACTGAATAAATAGGTTTCTAAAAGACAAAAATGTTCTGTGCAGTCATTTTGTTGCTTTATCAATGCAGTTTAGACATTTAATGCAGTCAGTTCATGAAAAGGGAGGTATGAACAAACAAACAAGAAAAAAAAGAGAGGGCAGCAGCGGTGGTGTTGGAGAGAGGAAGACCAGATTATGGTAAACTATCAAGTTTAAGCTTATGTTTAAAACAATAGGGAATGCAGAGTTCAGAGATCTAACCGTCTGTTTAAGAACAGAAGGATACAGCTTAGTATTTTCTATTTAAAAATTTACTCCAGCAAAAGGAGGTGATCAGTGTGGGGTACTTGACTCATTCTTTCTTCTACAGCCTTTCCTTACGGAACGAGTTAATACAACTCTGCCCTTAGCACTGCATGCCGACTTGACTTGACGTCGAGGGATGCACATACCAGAGATAATGTTCCCTTCATCTGCTCTTACATAGTTGTTCGGTAGGGGTTTTAGAGATCTGTGAATACTCTGGAGTTTTATAGTTGGTGACAGTTTTGAAAAGGCTAGAGGGTGTCTGCCTTTAACAAATAGCGTCCCTAAAGAATAGACAAATGAGGTCAGCATGTTGTCTGATTTATATGAAAACAAGGGGCGGGTAGCATACCGAGGGGGCTGGCGTATGTCCCTGGTGCCCGATTTTCTTCTAGCCAACCATTTCTTGTTGTGATGAAATAATGTCATAGGTATAAAGAGCACCTGTGTGTAAATGATTTAGAGCCTGGTCTTAGTACTTAGTACCTGATCTTTTTTTGTACTTCAAAAATAATCATAAGAATATTCAAATGCACTTAAAATAAGACATTAATGAATGATAACTAACATGAAAGAAAGGAGAAAGACCGTAGTAAGCGGAATGTGTGATATTAATAGGAAGATGAAAGGCCTCTTAACCATAGAACTCTTAAATAAAGAGATTACATTAAGAAAGGAAATTAAAAAGCAAACATCGTTAAAAAGAAATTAAGCTTCAATATGAATTATGATAAGAGTACACAGCCATTTAAAATTAATTTACAACTCAGGTCCAAGTTTCCAAATGAAATCATTGTGAGACTGAACAATACAATATATCCGGGAAGACTGGAATATTCACACGGTTCAAATGTTATGTTGACAACAAAACAAAGGACATGTTCAATCTCTTTTGTTTAAATGATAAGGTAGGTAAATTTCGTTTAAAATATTGAGTCAAACATGTATTTACTGTATAGTTCATATACAGCACGGATGTGTCTTTAAGGACTTGAAATAATAAATGAAGCTGGGTATGGTGACACACACCTTTAATCCCAGCACCTGGGAGACAGAGGTAGGTGGATCGCTGTAAGTTTGAGGCTAGCCTAGTCTACAAAGCATGTTCCAAGACAGCCAGGGCTACACACAGAGAAGACCTGTTTTGACCCATGCCTTCCCCCTCAAAATCCAAAAAACGAAACAAAAATTAATAAATAATTACTCATATCAATTAAAATTTTTTATAACCCAAACTGTCCAGTTAGTTCGGTCTACACATGTGCGTGCATAGGTACAACCACTGAAACGTAAGTAACCCACAAAGGCCTAGAGAGCACTGACTTTTCATGCCCTGTCAGTATCAGGCATAATAGTTCCTCAGCTATGTCTGGGGCCTTGTCACTACCCCTCACACATGCTGGAATACGGACTTGCCCAAGACCAGCTCCGGGAACAGCCAAGAGGAGAGAAGAGAAGTGGATCAGGAGTAGGGAGAATTGAGCAGGCGGTGAACAGCGGGTTAAGGGAAACCAACCATTGGTTGAACAACTAGCTAGATGAACCACTTGTTGATGGGAGGCTGAAGAGTGGAGGCAGAAGAAATAATCAGAGACTCAGGCATATCTGGTACAAGCTGAAGGCCTTAAAGCCCAGGAGAATTTTTCTACCAGGCTATCTGTCTCTGTCTCTGTCTTCCTTGCTCTTTGCTCACTTGCTTGCTGTCTGTCTTTCTTTCTATCTATCTATCCGTCTATCTGTCTGTGTGTCTGTCTATCTATCTATCCATCTATCTACCTATCATCTACCCATCTATCTGTCTGTGTGTCTGTCTATCTATCCATCTATCTATCTATC
>OU015747.1:2576990-2586332 GCA_907169655.1 Acomys percivali | reverse complement strand
TTTTTTTTTTTGCCAATCTGAATGATATTGTTAAACATTACAAGTACCCATGAACCCATAGCTCATATGTGCACAGTTGGTACTTAGCCCACACCACAGAATGAAGGAATAAAAGAATCAAGAAAAGAGAAAGCAGAATTACTATCTTCATAAAAAGTAAATTGCAATATTTCAAATCTGGGACTGCTAACTTCTGTATTTCGTGCCCTAGAGGGAACGACAGAAGCCAAAGTATATCCTTGTTTCGTTAATATCCCTACGTGAAATAACCTCAAGTAGACTAAATTGCCCAGTTTTGATAATAATCCAAATGAAGAGAAGTAGATTTCATATGATAGCTCCCATCTGTGTGATAATCAAACCTATTTTCGATACGACCATTTTAGTGTTTTCCCCTTGTATTGTGATACTATTCCTGGAGATACGTGAGCAAACATTTACTTACCCAAGAGAGACTCTATGACACACCAAAGTAAGTATGCTACTAAAGCCCAACTTGGTGACTGCCTTGGTTATGGTTTTATTGCTGTGATACAACACCATGACCAAAAAGCAAGTTTGGGAGGAAAGGACATAGTCAGCTTACACTTCCACATTGCTATTCAACACCAAAGGAAGTCAAGACAGAAACTCTAACAGGGTACGAACCTGGAGACAGGAGCTGATGCAGATGCCATAGAGGGGTGCTGTTTACTAGCTTTCTCTTCGTGGATTGCTCAGCCTGCTTTCTTATAGAATCCGGAACTACCAGCCCAGGGATGGCTCCACCCACCGTGGGCTGGGGCATCCTCCCTTTAATCAGTAATTGAGAAAATTTCTTACAGCTGGCTCTCATGAAGGCATTTTCCTCAGCTAAGGCTCTTCCCTCTCCGATGACTCTAACTTGTGTCAAGTCGGCACACAAAGACAGGCAGTATAGTGAGCTATTTAGTGTTATTGGGGCTACTTACAGGCATATGAGTGAGGGTAACTCATAGGACCAGAAATGACCGAAGCACAGCTGCATCACCAGAAGCCCACTCACACTCGAGTGATCCCGCATTAGCCTGGATTCCTGCAGGCAGTTCAAAGTGTGCGAGAGCACCTGTCCAGGTTGCTCCTTTGTCTGAGCCTCTTCCATGCTGTTCAACTGGCTTTTCCTTCTCCCAGACAGGATGGCTGGTCTCTGCTTCTTCTAGATGATTTGCTCGGTTAGAGCCACTTCTACGCACCTCAGCTTAGATGAGCATCTTCTGGGCAGCTCACCTGGCCAGTCTCTTTGAGGTTGCTTGACTGCTCTGAAAGTGTCCGCGAGAAATCCTCTCTACTTGCATGCTTAGGGGGGTAAAGGCCTAAAACATCAGTCAGTCTGGGGGATGTCCTGAACCCTTTGAGTTATTCACTCTCTAGGGTTAATGGGGGTTCCTGGCAGAGTGGAGTGTTTCCCTTCTTAGGACATCCTGTTGTTGCGCCTTGCCTACCTTTAGCACACTGCTTCTCAGGCAGCTTCCCTTGGATGGACAGCTCTATCTCAGAAGAAACAAGACAACACTCCTTCATTTTCCAGCATCTATTTTGTTTTCTGTCTGCTTTTACTTTTTCTTTTCTTTTCTTTCTTTCTTTCTTTCTTTCTTTCTTTCTTTCTTTCTTTCTTTTTGCCTTCTCAGCTCTTGTTCTTTTTCTTAAAAGATCCTGTATCTAAAATTATTAACTATTACATTATATTTTAGCTGCTGAACAAAACCATGCTTATGATATACTATGAAATACTATGCCTTCTATTGTATTTAACTCATGACTATCTCCTGAAATGTTTCCTATCTTTCTGAAGGAAATATTTATAAAAAAAAATCCTTAATTCTACTGGTCAGAAGGACACAGTTCTTAATCTCCTCTAAACATAGCTCAGCTGCCATTAGTCAACCTCACTGCACCTCCCCGTACCCCGGGCCCCCAACTCCTGCTAATAACCAACAGTCACCGTTTTGTTCTTCTATGAGGTTAACTTTTTATATTCCACATTTGAGTGGGGTTGTGTTGTCCTAGTCCGCCTGTGCCTAAATTGTTAAAACTAGCATAATAACTCCATTCCTATCCATATTATTCAAAACAATAAGAATTTATTCTGGTTTTGTGACTGAATTATATTCCATTAAACATGTTTTGTGTTGATGTATGTGTCTCTTTCTATGAACGTATTTATTTTTCATTTTTAAAGATATTTGATGTGTCCCGGACCATGGGACAGATCGAACCGAACGAGGGTTCACCTGAAAGAGGGAGTCGGGATTGAAAGTGGGGTACAGAGACGTGAGAAATACTGAGTCAAGTCCGGAAATTTCTGATGAAGACTCACTTGAATGTGGAGAAGTAAGACTATGTATAGCAAGGTCAACAGGATCTGTTCTAATCCCACTCTCTGGAGCCCCAGGCAAGAATACAATCACCTGAATCACTCCCTGTAGGAACCTCCTTAATCCTCTGGGTGGTTCCCAGTAGGAATTTCCCTATTTCTCTGGGTGGATAATCCAGAGAAGGTCACAGCATGCAGCCTAAGCACGGGATTTCTAACATGGCAGAATTTAGCATGGCTCCCCACTCACATTTTGATATTTTAATATACTCACATAATTTCCTCCTTTCTTTCTTTTCTCCAAGCATCCTACTTGCTCTTTTTCAAATTCATGTTTCAAATTCATGGCCTTTTTTTCTTTAAATATATGTTTGTGACTGTGTGTTTGTGTGTGTACATATTTAGGAATATATAAATATATTATATGTATATATTTTAAATATATATTATATATTAATTATATAGTTATGTTCATAAATTAATAATACATGAACATGACTTTCTCACTCTATATAATGTTACTTGTATGATTCTAGGGATACCTATTCGGTATTGGATAACCAATACTCTGTATTTTGATTAATTGTTTTTTTTTATATAATTATCTATGTCTGTTATAAAAACAAGTTTTCTTGATGAGATTGAGGGCTACATTTTTTTCCCTGTGTATAAGAACAATTATTATGAATGTAGTTAGGCATTATTTTGCTTTAGTAAAATGTCAGTTAAACATTCTGCTCCAGGAACCATCATTTCGCCAGCTCTGAGTAGCTGCCTAGGTTCTCCGTACCAGGCATGATTTCCCTCTTGTTCAGCAGGTCTTACGTCCTGACCTGAAAGCTTCTCCCTTGAGTACTAGGTATCATGGTATCAGAAGGCTCCATTCAAGCTTCTAACATAGGAAGGAAACCAACAGTCATACACCTATGAACCACAACAGCAACAACATGGCATGACGCCTCTAAGGTGCAATAGTGACATACATACACGGTGGTCACGGACAACTTCATCTACTGATCAACTGATGGGCATTTGTATTGGATTTCTTTCTTTCTTTCTTTTCTTTCTTTCTTTAAAGATTAACAAAATTAGTAAAATCAGAATGTCATAACTGGAGCGTATATTTTTTAGAGTTTACCAAGGTAAAGCTCATAAGTACTGATAGAAGTGTGAGATAAACCAGAAATGTTTTCCCCCTAGGTTTTACTTGGAATTTATCATTCAGTTTAGCATCTTAGGAGAAAAACTTCAAAAGTTCTTTTACTATGAAACTTCTTTCTCTGCTCTAGGAACTGTGTGCCAAGAAATGAGGACTGCAGAAGAGTGCCTTGTATTTCTCACACTGGGTTTTCTACAAATCATGAACGTAATTTATAGATAGTGAGAATGAAAGAATGGTAAAGTAGGAAGGGGAATGAAGGAGTAAAGAAAGAGAAAGAAAGGAAAAAATAAAGGAAAGGAGGAAGGAAGGAAGGAATTCGGGAAAGAGGGACCAGGGGTGTTCAGAAGGAGGGAGAAAAAAGGAAAATTTTAATTTGTAAGATAATTAATCAAATTCTTTCCTCCAACTGTTTTATGTACATCAAGACACTTCTGAAAGATAAAGATAATTCTGTTTCATATGAAAATTATCAGTTTATTCAATGGTACTGGTATCTTCATGGTAGCAAGAAGTGTCAACTGAGATCAAAGAATAAAATCTATAAGAAGACAAATCAAACTCGCAGCTATCCACCTGCCTCTGCCTCCTGGGTGCTGAGATTAAAGGCATGTACCACTACACCAGGCTGAAAATGTTTTTATTGTTATGTAACATATAGATATATAAAATAGAAAACTTACTGTTATGTCGTGTGTACGAAGGCAAATGTTTAAGCATAGTTGAATGGATGTTAACCTTTTAAGAAAAGGGTTTTAAAGAAATGTCAGTTGAAAGAGAAAATTGTAAATACCAAGCCTAAGACAAAAAAAGATAGGATTCTTATTTATCAGCTTTAGATAATTGGGGATTTCCTTCAAAGATGGATTATATACTTATGAGTTTTAAATTTCGTGTATTCTGGCCAGAAGCGTTTTAAATTTCTCCAACACCACATGCACCATCCAGATCTTTTCAGCAAGCAGGATTTTCAGCATAACAAATTCTACTAAGTCTTCCCCCATCCGCAATTTCTTTCTTGCTAATTAGGTATTTTAGGCACCAGTGACTAATGGATAAGCCCTTTAAGTGGAAAGGATAATTTAGCCGCGCTTGATGACTATTGGAAATTTAGAATGTGTATATAATCCAGCAAAAGGAAATAGAATGGGAACAATTAAGGGATAAGAAGTTATCAAACCGGGTACTTAGCATTGTGCTTGAAGGAAGCTCATTTTTTTCCTTTATTTTACACATTTTTGCTGTGCCCGTGACTTTACAAATGCACAGACACAACAAGGAGGATTTGCTGCCAGTGGCAACGGATGCCAGTATCTTTCTAATTCTTGGAAGTCCTGGCAGCTGTTTTCTGTCACCCGTGGGCATTACTTTAGCTCTTCTCATAGGCTCACTCTCTCTACATCCGTGTTCTATAGGAAGGCTCTAGAGATGAAGGTTGATTAGCTATGGTGGAAAAGAATGTCACCCATACGCAGGACGGCTAAACACGTCTTGAACAATGAATGATAACACACTGAAGTGTAATGATCTCACTGGTAGTCAAAGGACTTTTTAAATGTACGTTTCAAAATAATACTGAACAACTTATGCCAGTTAGAATATATGAAACCAGACATAATAGTAAGTCGTATTTTATTTTAAATCACTTAGTCACAAGAAAACGTACATGGAATGCTATGTAAAGGAAAAGGGTTATTGACTCTGAGATGAAAACTATAGAAGAAGAAAGATTAAAATAAGATTTAATAGCATTAGATATACATGGTTTCCCATACTTAATGTATTTTATATAGATACTAATGGTAAAATAAAGTTATCATCTCTAATAAGTAATAACAATTATATTAAATAATACTTAGGTTATATATAATATATGTATGTACACATATGCATGGTAAATATGTAATGAACTGAAAAATAATTATACTGCTTTACAAATTATAAATTTATGTAATGGATTAAATTACATATAAGTATCATATATAAGTCTGCCTCATGTAAAAAGTAAATGATACTTTTACTAATTTTTTTTTTTACTATAATCCTTGTTGTTAACAGATGAACAGTGATACTCCAGGAGATCGTTGTCTAAATTGGTCTAATAAGCAAGTCTTTTAGTTCACAGAAATTGTACACAGGATCAGATGTTTTATGTTTAAAAAATTACATTTTACATTATTCTACCCTGCTCTGTGAATGATATAATTTATTTCCTTGATATGGAGTGCCCTCAGCCTTAGAGTCACTTGGAATCCTAGGGACATTTGCTGACTCTCATGTTTATAGTTCAAGGAAACTGTATCTTGACAAATGTCCAAGAACCTTTCTTGGGTTATTTAAGGGCCCTTTAGCATGACTACCAATGTTTGAATAGTCACTGAAATGCGGAAGTGCCGTACAGAGCATGACTGAGTTCAGTTTCACCCTGATAAGGTACAGAGGCTGTTAAACCTCCACTTACTGGGGTAGGACCAGTATAAGGAATTCTGAAAAGATAATAGCAACAACATGACTGAAAGCAAGTTTCCCTATGTGGTTCTTTTTTTGGTTTTTTGAGACAGGGTCTCTCTGTGTAGCCTTGGCTGTCCTGGACTCCCTTTGTAGACCAGGCTGGCTTCGAACTCACCGCGATCCGCCTGCCTCTGCCTCCCGAGTGCTGGGATTAAAGGCGTGCGCCACCACCGCCCGGCCCCTATGTGGTTCTTAAAACAACCTTTGAGTCCTGATCAGAGGACTCTCGCTGGATCCCTGTGGTAAACCGCATTTATATATAATGGGTGACGGGGATCACATGGTACCAGAAACACTGCCGAGTGACTCAGGATGCTTTCGGGCATCACCTCTCCTTTCTCTCTCTCTCTCTTTAAATATTCAATCACCACAGCCCAGGTTCCCACACTCCACCTGCCCTTTCTTTTGAAAGGATATTGACCTAAGTGTTTCACCCTTGTTCTGAAATGATTTAATTTCCTTTATCAATTCCAGAATTATTTACATTTCCAATGAGAAATAGAAAAAACTCATCTAAGTAGAGGAAATAGGAGTGAATTCTTAGGGGCAAAATTGTGTACGTCAGGTCCAGAATGTGTGCCTGTCAGTATACTTCAATACTGAAGTTCCATGTTCTTCAAATTATGGTATACAAAAATCTAAAAATTTCTTTGGTTTTAGTTAATGATTCAAGCTTCATTGCATGGTTAGTACAAAAAAAGCAATAACTATGTGGTTTTAACTTTAATTATTAATTCGAACTGACCTACAATCTCCCGAAAAAATATCTCAGTGAGAGACTGTCCATTTTAGTTGGACCCTGGACATGTCTGGAGGGGTTGTTTTTACTAAGCTAATTGCTATAGAAATATCAAACGCACTGTGTGTGAAGCATTGCTAGGCGGGGATACTGAACTGTATAAAATGGAGGTTGAACAGAGCATGAACAAGAAAGCAGTCATGCGTTCACCCAATCCTTTCTGCCCTGCGTCTGAGACGATGGGCTGTTTGAAGTTCCTGTCTTGACTTAGCCACAATAATGGACTCATTTCTAGCCCTGTAAACTCAGATAAATCCCTTTGTTCCCCAAGTTGTGTTTTGTCATGGTATTTTATCACAGAGATAGAAATGAAACCAGAACACTCTAGAAAACCTTTGATAGCAACAATTTGACTGGAAACACAAGAACAACATTACAGAAAATTAATTACCATACTGACTTATGGGACTTGTAGGAAGACATATATATGTGTGTGTATATATATATATATATATATAATTGATTTTTGGATTACATGAAATTATAAAGTAAGTGATTAATAATGAAGCGAAGCTTTCACTCACAAGAAAGTGTGTCAATCATCTTCCTGTCATACATATGAAAATAGAAAAAAATTCCTTTAATTTTTAAAAGCTAAAACTAAAGCCAAAACCATTTGAAGGGGTGATGAGATCAGTTAGAAGCTACTTCACAAATTCCTCGAGGATACAGAATACTCAAACATAACCATAATATACATCCCATAATTATTCTCACTTGTCTACACCCTATAATTTATAAGTAAAAAGACAGTATTTATTTGCAGTAGATAAATGGTTTCCATTATATGAAGTTTTGTAGGGGTGTAATAGATCTATTTATCTTGGAATCAAAGCAAAAATCACAGTGAAATAAGATTCACATCAGCACAAGGTGAGTAAGTTCCGGGGCCCTTTGTCTTGGGCCACTAGTCCATACCATGTTAATCCTGTTCCAGGGAGTATGATTGTGTCACATTGATTCCTTTAGTAACTCTGTGCTCTAGCATGCATTAAACAAACATTTCCAAGGATGGGGATGAGTTCATACACTGCTAGGAAAGAGGGAAAAGAAATACAGTATTTCCAAATGAACAAAGGTAATGGACTATTGCAAGTTTTGAAGATCTAGTGTGTACCCACTTTGGGCTACTTGAACTAACTTAGACCACTTGAGCCATAGTACATGCATTTTTTTGGTCCTAAAGATTATATATATATATATTGTAAATGCTATATTAGACACAGCAGTGAAGCTTTGCTGAGGAATTTCTTGGTGGCTGACCGGAGTGGATGGATATATGGTACAGCAAATATCAGCATGGCAGTTGTAAATCAGGCTTCCAGCTATGCCCTATGCATGCATCCTGTTGCAGGATGCAAAGCTCCACACCAGCACATGTGAACTGCAAATCTTACTCCACCTTAATGACAGAGGCTGTCTGCTCTCCAAGGGTGTGTTTTCACTCCAAAATGGGTGAAATCTCAGAAAACTTACACTGAAACAAACAAATAAGCATTGATTGAAGGGTTTCCTGGGCCAATATTTAGAGCAGTGAATTATTTAACAAGACTTCCATTCCTTCTCTGCACTTCTAAGGGTATGTTTTCTTGCCGTTGTGAAATGCTTTATTCAGGAACCCAGTGACACCTGTTAGAAGCAAGGCTGCTGATTATAAAATAGTGTGTGTAGTTCACCTCATACGTCTCAGAGCCCCAGGCAACAAGAAATAAAATTTGCAGTGAAGAGCATTATTTGAAAGAGTCTGGCTTGAGATTTGATCAATTCAATTATGAGTGTATTGTTCAGGAGTGGATTCGGCTCTTCAGGCTGTTGAAACAGCCCTTTTACCTACCTTTGTATTTTTCTGCTATAAGAAAAAAAAAATCCAATGTGGAGGAAAATACCTACCAAATAGGCAAATCGCACCATATAGGGAAAGTGTGGTCACTGTGCTATTGGACATATTTTGTTTTCTTATTTTCTACAGGACCATGAGCTTTCCCGTCAGAAGCACTGTAGAGGAGGCTGAGTGCATCCTGCCAAGGTGAACTATGTCAGCACCCACATGCCAGCACTGGCAAGTTGCTCTGGCCACTAGTGATTTTCTTTCATTTAATGGAATTTTGAAAGGTCAATATTGCCCCTCAGAAGTAGTGTTGACAAAGATGGCTATCCTAAGTAGAAAATATTATACTGCTGGCAAGCTGTGAGCTCTTTTTAAGCAGTTGGGTTTACTTAGTGTGAGAGCCTTGAAGTCAGCTTCTTTCTCTCGGACACCTGCTTTCCATGAAGTAGGAAATGCAGGAATACTTGGAATAGTGAGAGCAGTTATGGTAACATTTATAGAATCCCCAATTATGTCATGGTTCTTCTTCTTCTTCTTCTTCTTCTTCTTCTTCTTCTTCTTCTTCTTCTTCTTCTTCTTCTTCTTTTTCTTCTTTTTTTTTTTTTTTTTTTTTTTTTTTTTTTTTTTTCACTGACAGGTGGGTTTTATTTCAGGAAATCGGTTCCATTAATTTTGAAGTTTTCTGTAGTAAACCTGTAGTACTAGTGGAAATT
>OU015747.1:2533902-2561884 GCA_907169655.1 Acomys percivali | reverse complement strand
ACACACACACACACACACACACACACACACACACACACACACACACACCATATTACTGCTTAGGGGCAGAGATTATTTTTTTAATGTAATTCCTGGAGCACTACCCAAGTAATAGCTACAAAATATTATAAAAACACACAGGCCTGATTTATTTTTAAAATACCATTTCTATTTTGTTTTGTCTTATATACACTTAAAACACTGACAAAAGTATAATTAGGCTCAAGTGATATGACAAAGGTGAACCACACCCCAGAGAACGGAGTGAAGTAACCCTCTGGCAATGGTCTAGAAAGCAAGCAAGCGTCAGAGTACGTAGCTAGTGAACACACCATTTTGGGTGGAAAGTCATGTTTTGCCTTTTAGTTTACTTAAGAGAAATAAGGACTTAAAGATCATACATCATGAACAAATGATTTCCTCTTTTCTACAAGTGAATTCTATGTCACCTCCACGGTTGTTGCTGACACTCGCAGCTATGTGTCTAGAGAAAATGTGTTGAATCTCTCTCTTTATCCACCCAGAGGCCCTGTCATCTGAAAGTGTAGGAGAGAAACCTCAGCAGGGCTCTATACTTAAGACTGATCCTCACACTGCACCCATAAAAGCGAAGATTCTACGCTTTATTAGCATCCTAGTCTTGAAACAAACAACAAACAACAGAATCAGAGTTGTTGGGGTTCCTTTGGTATCTTTGGGTTAAGACTATGGAGCCATTCGGGGCCATTCCTCATCACAGATGCTGGTGTGCTTTTCATGTATCGCATGAGCCATCTCCTTCTGATGACCTCCTTTTAACTGACACATCGTACAAGGGTAGAGTGATTGATCTGTTTTTGCAGTTTGTGAACAAAAGCCTGTGCTTGTTTGTTCCTTGTCTATAAAACTAGAATCGTAACACCTACAAGATTCTTGGCAAGGGTTAATGAGATGTTGTCTTGACAACGTCTCTGATGGCTTTATGTGTGAGAAAGAAGATGCTCTATAAATAAGGGTGGAAGTTGTTCCTATGATGTGTTATATATAACAAATTTATATGAACATGAAACTATGGTTTGATAAATTATGCTTGTTTCATACAATGTCAGACAACTGTTTCAGGCCCGATCAAAAGAATAATTTTTATTAAGACATTTTCATACATTTATGTCATTGTTTTTTAGCTCGTATCCACCCTTTCTGATACCCAACACAGACTACTCCTCAACTGCTTGATTTAAGGCTCTGAGTGTGTGTGTGTGTGTGTGTGTGTGTGTGTGTGTGTGTATGTGTGTGTGTGTGTGGTGTGTGGTGTGTGTGGGGGTGTGAGGTGGGGTGGGGTGTGTGTGTGGGGTGGGTATGGGTGTGTGGTCTGGTGTGTGTATGTGTGTGTGTGTGTGGTGTGTGGTGTGTGTGGGGGTGTGAGGTGGGGGGGGGTGTGTGTGTGGGGTGGGTATGGGTGTGTGGTCTGTGTGTAGGTGTGGTGTGTGTGTGTGTGGTGTGTGTGTGTGGTGTGGTGTGTGTGTGTGTGTGTGTGTGTGTGTGTGTGTGTGTGTGTTTGTGTGTACTCAGGCATGTGGAGGCAGGAGATCAACATAGAGCATCATTCCTCAGTATTGTACACCTTGTTTCAGAAACAGTGTTTCTCACTGGCCTGGGGCTTGTTCGGTGGGCTACAATGGATGACCAGTGAGTCCCCCTGTCTTTGCTTCATTTCTGTATGATTACACATGTGCATCGTCACACCTGGCTTTGTATGTGTGTGCTGGGTTCTAGCTCAGGACCTCGTGTTTACACAGCAAGAACTATAGAGACTGAGCTGTCTCTCCCCAGCTTTGAAATGAAGCTCTTGATGAAAACAGTGGAAATAAGAGGAGGACCAGCGCAAAGGCCTGCCTGCAATTCCAACACCCAGGAAGCAAGAGCAGGAGGACACAGCAAGGCCTGTCAGGGACACACGGGCAGACACTTTCGGAAAGACAATAACAACACGATCAAACGTCTGCAGAAGAAGGAAGGAAGCCAACAACAGGCCGAGACTCAGATTCCAGGGGTAGAAATAACTGCCAGAAGGACACCAAGAGTGCAGGGAATTGTTTTATCTGCCAGATCTCCGCGGAGCTCAAGTTCCCATTAGGCAACCAATGTGTCGAAGTATTTCCAGCAATGTACAACAAGATACAACTTCATGTAGCTCTCTTACCCTTTAATGTGAGACGTCTCTTTTTCCCTTTGAGACTTATAGATGTCACTTACGGAAATAATTTGGAGCATGAGCACGTGGCTGAATGACTGGGGAATCGAAGCACATATGTGCACAGCACAGTTAAATTTCACTGTGTGGTGCAATAAAAAAAAAGTATTTTTGAAAATAGCAAAACTGTGCTCAAGGTGGAAGTTCTTATAGCTACCCATAAGCTAGATATTTTAAGTGCTAATTTGCTACCCTATTTCAGAAGGATTAAAAATGTGGTATCAGCCTAGAGGAGTTTTCTGTCAGAATATCTGTGGGGAAGACATTTGCATTGGGCTTAAATGTAGCTGCAAAGAGAGAGACACAGAGAATAAGAGTGTATATATCAAAGTACTTCAATTTAGTTGTGATAATAATGTCATTTACTAAAATCTTTCAGTATTGAGGATAGACTTTACACTTACCAGTTAAGTTCCCTACCACTGAGACACACACATATTTTCTGGGACATTATGCAGCCTCTGGCTCGCAGGGTAGTGTATATGCCTCTTCAGTTGTTTAAACTTATACACATTATATGTTTGTATTCATTTGCATGTCATTCACAATCAAGTAAAATACAATGATGAACACCTGATTCAAATATAATATATACATGTATAAAAACTTAAAGTGTAAATGAGTATTTAAAACATAAAAAAAAAATTATAAAATACAACCACAATAGCCAAAATTTAACCCCCCTAAATATTTATCAACAGACGAATGGATAAAAATTGTGGCTTTTATACATAATGGATGTTTATTCAGCTATGAAGAAGAAAGAAATTATGTCATTTTCAGAAAAATGGATATAACTGAAATTATCAGATTAGACAAAGTAAAGCAGAAGGAAAAAGCCAAATCTAGCATATTCTCTCTTTAGTGGGTCCTCTATTTATGTAGATACATCAAATTACATATATAGGTATATATATATATATATTTGTATATATATATGCACACATACATACATATACTCATATGACATGAAAGGAGAAGCCAAACTCTCTAATGAAATGGAGTGGGGCTGATAGGAGAGAGAGGGGAGGACAAATAACGCATAAAAGATATAAGGTAAGTGTTGACAAAGCACATTTTATACCTGCATGAAAACGTAGTTATGAAACCTTGTACTGTGTACAGTGTACATACAAATTATAAACAAACAACAAAACAATAACTACAAGGCTTAAAAAACAATTTTCTAAGAAAAGAGAGAAGCCTATGTGTGTCACTTCATAAGACAAAAGTCTTTACAGACGTGATTAAGAATTTTGAGGTGGTGAAAGTATACTGGATTATTTTGCTTGGATCCTTAATTGGATGAGATCTCTTTTCAGCAGGAAGGGAGGAGATATTAACAGGTCAGAATGGGAGCTTGAAGGCTGAGACAGGAATGACTCCAGCATAAATAAAGAGCCTAGCTGTCACCGTAGGTTGGGAGAAGCCAGCACAGTACCCTCTCAAAACTCCTGCCGGGAGTAGAGAGTTTTTGATACCTCTCTTTAGTCTCAGTGAAAGTGATTGCAGACCTCAGACTTCCAACGCTTCTAGACAATATATTTATGGTTTTTTTTTTTAAATGAAGTTCCAAAGCTTATAGCAGTTACAGAAGCTAACATAAGTCCAGTTTAGTGTCTGGCTCTGAATTATATCATTTTATTTATTTGATTATGGCTCAACCGTTAATGTCAGGGCACATTGGATATGAAGATAGGTCCTCAGTTTCTCTGTTATGATACAGTTTCTTGCAGGGTCTGTGAAGGTGTCACCTTGTTTCTGTGTAAGCTCATCCCATGTGATAAGCACAGTATATCATACTGCAAATCATTGCATTTTGGGGGTATCCTTCTTGATGGAAAATACCTAAAGATGGTCAATATTTACTTCTGCCTCTTCCAGGAAACTATTTGCAGAGTATTCCCTTCTTTGTATTATGCCTTTGTTATTTTTTAAATGATTGCAATGCTTATTCTTTGTCCTCCAAATAATATAGATAAATCACCATACAAGTAAAGTTTAATAGTCTCTTTACCTTATCTATAATCCCATAACGTACTTTCTTTCTCTTTTTGCAAACAAACACAGCTGCCTCACCTACTTAAATAAACATAAACCGTACAATAAAACTCGTGAGTACTCAGTTAATAATTCCTTTTCTACAGATGATACCACACATCTCAACCGCCTGTTCACTCACTAACCTTCCAACCCATGTTCTTTTTCCTGCCTTGTCCTATATTTTTAAAACCATAAATTAAATGATATCACTATAATTGTTATTCATTTTAAAAATTATGCAAATATATGTAGGAGCAGAAGTGAGGCACATATGTGATCGTGTAAGACAGAAGCAGGAATCGAATCCCCTGGAGCTGGGATTGCAGGAAGGTAGTGAGCTGCCTGACTGGGATTCTGGAGCTCAAACCCAGGTGTGCTGCAATGGCAGCGTGTGATTTGATTCCATTGGTGCACATCCCTAGATTCATATTCCTTTCTTTTCAAACCAGCTTTTTTTATCCATAATTTTCTTCAAAGAAATAAAAACAACACAATCAAGAATACAGTCACTGTATTCCTTTAATTCTTTCTTGCATGAGGTTTCCCTCTGAATGCACGTATCTGACTATGACATCCTTTTAAGAATACATCTGCCACTGCCCTCCTGGCCTTTCCCACAGTCATAAAAGTCATCAACATACTATATTTATTGCAAGGACTCCTACAGGTCTGTTTATTCCTAATGTCTATTATCTGCTATCCAAATACCAAGATCCCAGCTTTACAGCAGTGAAATGGCTTTTAAGAATGTATCTGTTTCCAATGTTCATAGCAGCCTTATTCATAATAGCCAGATCATGGAAACAGCCTAAGTGTCCCTCAGTAGAAGAATGGATAAAGAAACTGTGGTACATATACACTATGGAATACTACTCAGCTATTAAAAACAAGGAATTCCCGAAATTTGTGGATAAATGGATTGAGCTAGAAATGATCATAATGAGTGAGTTAACCCAGAAGCAGAAAGACTCAAATGGTATATACTCACTTATATCTGCATACTAGCCCAAGGGGCATGTCCCACGAAAGCCTTCCCTTACCAGGAAACTGGGACAGAGGGGAGGACATCCTATTGGGACTCTAGATGAGAGAAGCATGGGAGAATAGCAATGTAGAAGGATCCAGTGGGTCCTAGAAACCTACAAGTAGAACATTATGATAGGCAGATTTGGGCCAAGGGGTTCTGCTCAAACTAAGGCACCAGCCAAGGACAATACAGGCGGTAAACTTTAAACCGCTACCCAGATCTAGCCAATGGACAGAACATTCTCCACAGTTGAGTGGAGAGTGGGATATGACTTTCACACGTACTCTGGTGCCTTATATTTGACCATGTCCCCTGGAGGGGGAGACCTGGTGGCACTCAGAGGAAGGACAGCAGGTTACTGAGAAGAGACTTTATACCCTATGAGCATATACACGGGGAGGCAATCCCCTTCAGGAACAGTCATAGGGGAGGGGAATAAGAGAAAAATGGGAGGGAGGGAAGAATGGGAGGATACAAGGGATGGGATAACCATTGAGATGTAACAAGAATAAATTAATAAAAAAAAGTAAAAATAAAAAAAATAAAAACTGCAAAGAAATTAAAAAAAAAAATGCATCTGTTCTCAGGAACCTTCATTGTCCTTTGGAGAAAAAAAATTTTCTTAGCTCCATAGACAGCACACTCTATAACCCGGTCTCCATTTAAATTAAAAACTTACTTTTTTTTAACTTTCTTCAACTACTCATCCAAATTGAATGAAATGATATTACTTTACATGTTACCAGTTACCTACCATGATACACAATGCCGATCTCTGTTTTTAACTATACTAATCTCCTCCATTAAGTAAGCTTTTCACTCTGTCTCTGTCTCTGTCTCTGTCTGTGTCTGTCTGTCTGTCTGTCTCTCTCTCTCTCTCTCTTTCTCTCTCTCTCTCTCTCTCTCTCTCTCTCTCTCTCTCTCTCTCTCTCTCTCTGTGTGTGTGTGTGTGTGTGTGTGTGTGTGTGTGTGTGTGTGTGTAAGAATATTCTGGTTGCTCTATTTACTTATTTTATTTAAGAGAGTCAAGTGCCAGGCTACAGTAGTCTATTTATTATCTAAACTGAGCCATTCATTATATCTTACTTAACTTGCCCCATGATCTGTTCTATGAGCACAGGTATAGAAGTAAGTAATTGTGGTTGCTAACAGCAGGACGTTTAGGGGATATATTAACCTGCTCATGAGAGGAAGAAAAGAGATCTTTACAGCTCTGTCCAAAGAGTATTCAGGTAAGAATACATCTGACCTAGTCTCTGAGATGGTCAAGAAGATGATATAAACACAAACCCATGTAATGTTAGACTGTTTGGGTGACTGGATCACTAATTCTTTAGGGAACTTCCACCCATTTGCTGAGTAACTATGGACCATGTGAAATATAAACCTATGTGGCATTATATGTCAGTAGTGTAGAGTCTCTATGGTACTCAAAGTTTAAACATATGAGTTCCCTCTCTCTCTCTCTCTCTCTCTCTCTCTCTCTCTCTCTCTCCTCTTCTCTATATGTGTACATATGCACATACGTGTGCAAACATGAGAAAAATATATTTTGCAAACATGTCTACATACTTTTAGACATACTACAAATAAAAATGAGATATAACTGGAACTTTCTTCATGAGCCATGATATGTGATGTGTTGGTCATACACATCATCACAGAATGGCAACTGCAATGTTTAAAGCATGCATTAGCACGTTAAAGAATGAATGTTTTAAGCTAATAATTCTAAATTCGGGGGAAATATAAGGTATGTCAGACATAAAATATAATCAATGTGTATTTAGTATGTTATTTTAGTATTTCATGTATCCCAATTTCTTATGCATGAGTGGGTTTACTGACCCTATTATTTTTTGCTATTTTTGCCTAGTCTCAACTCATGATTCATTCTGTGTTTTAGAGGTAAAGATGTGTCTCATCTTTGTTTCAAGACTATTCTATTTTATTATACCTTGTACGTTAAATGTTTTAACAATAGTAGCATGCCTCATGCATGTCACAAATCCTCTTCAATAACTGGCACAGCAGGCTTCATGCTACAGAGTCCCATGATAGAGTGCTTATGCTGAGTTACAGCCTAAGACAAAGTGCTAATAAAATCTCAGGGCACTTTAGTAAGTTGCTTCCCATAATGCCGAGAATGGTGCAGAAACATGATTCCTGAAACCCAACCCAAAATGTGATAACACATAAACTTCTTGCTCTGAGAGGAAACAGACACAATGATTATGTGAAATGTTAAGTCAACTATACCAAACAGTTTGTGTCTATCAAAGTTTTTGTTTATCAAGGCAGATTTTAAAAATCATGCATGTAGGTAAAACACTGTGTATTTAAAAATGTTCCCCAAGTTTTCTAATTCGTTAATTGTGCTTTCATTGTGGTTCAGCCCCTTTATTTTACCCATCTATCAATTAATCTTAAATTGTTTTCTTTCTCCCATTTCAAAACAAAGCCTGAGGTTGGTTCATCTTCTGAAGTGCATATTCTAATGAATGCACCAATAATATAGACTACGTTCAATTAGTAAGATGGGCCCAGAGTTAGACGCTACTAGGATGTAAGGGAAAAACTTTATTTGTAATACAAGTCCCCTAAAAATTTTTGAGAGTTATGTGGGAAACAGTTCAGCTTTCAAAAGAATAGAGCAGAGCACAGCCGAATAGAAACCAAGTCACACACATTAGGCCTGGGACTTGTCAAGAATTGTGCTCTGCACTACTCAGAGTTGCATTTGTACAGCAGGCACGTTTAGGGCATGCCTTTCATTGATATGTGCATCTTGATCAGAAAGGTTCTGACATATGGAGAGCAGTTTTTGTAAAAGCTCCCACAACTTAATTTAATAATGAGTGGATTCTGCTCGTGTCAAGCTGCGCTCAACTTTTCCTGTCACTTCATAGTGAACTTTAGTCCAAACTTAATATTTGAACAACAGCAGCAGTATCTTTTTTGACATTAAAGCAAAAAAATATATATAGAGGAAGATAGTGAAACGCTGTTAATGAGACCATTTTATGACGAAGATAGAGTTTTTAAACTTTCTTTGTAGAATAAACCTAAATAGCTACATCAAAACATTTTCCCTGGAGTTCCTTATGGAAACACATATTTACTTACTATATTATCGAAGTCACATATTAATATCTTGCTAGTCTTTTAAAATATAAAGTATTAATAACAAAAATCTTAGTGTAATTCACGTTGCAAATGTTTTCATGAAACTCTACAGAAATAGGATTCAGAAAACCTGCTTTCTGTTTTGTTTTGATGTAGTGCAGTAAAAGGAAACCATGAAAGGAATAAGTGATATGCATTTGGTTTTCATGTTACAAAAATTTCTTAATAGAATAATGTCCTTTTTAATCAAAAATTAAAATCTATACATTTCTTATAGAAGAAACATATCTACAATGAGGAGCAAAATGAGAGCCATAATTACTTAAAATGACTCAGATTACTAATTAATTATAATACAGTTTACAATGTAATTATCTTAGTGCAATTGTAATTCTATATTGACATTATAGAGTTATCATGAACGTTTATTAAAGCATTAATTAAGGACTCATACTCCTTGGATTGAATGGTCAATTGTTGGATTTGTTTATACTGTACAAACAAATCTGGAAGGTCAAAATCAAAGATCATGAAGAAGCAGAGAAGTTTATAATATTATAGCTCAAAGAAAAAAGGAAAATTGTTCATGTGTGGTTGGTATCGGCTTTGCTCTGCCCATCTAGTTCTTTTTATAACCACAAAAATAACAAAACATACGAGATCAGGAGCGTTCAGGGTGGTATGGCACTCAGAGGAAGGACAGCAGGCTACCAAGAAGAGACTTGATACCCTATGAGCATATACAGGGGGAGGAGGTCCCCCTCAGTCACAGTCATAGGGGAGGGGAGTAAGGGGAAAATGGGAGGGAGGGAGGAATGGGGGGATACAAGGGATGGGATAACCATTGAGATGTAATATGAATAAAATAATAAAAATAATAATATTAAAAATAGCAAACCTACTAGAAACATGTAAGTAAATTCTTTAGTTGGTATTACTAAATTGCTCAACACTTTATAATACTGATATTTTATAATCTAGCTTTTGTTAATACAAGTTTTATTTATATTATTACATTTTCTCACACTGCATCTTCAAGAATTCAAAGTAATTAGAAGAATAAATGATAACGCAATGCTATCTTTATTGGCAGTATGTAATTTCAGAACATAACCAGAGAATGTATCATTATATGTCTAGTTTTCTGTAAAAGACTCTCAAAGGTAAGAAAATCGTAGCTTTAAATATATTCAAGTGAAGGTGAGAAAGAATAAGAAAACAGAAACTATGTCTTCAACTCAGTACTCTGCCATATAGCAACATAAAACAAAATAGAAGCAGAACACAAATTTTTATAATTAAAATTGGCAGAAAACAGCATAAAAGGTAAGTAGAGAAGTCAGCAAGTTGTAATCATGTATTGTTTTATACGTCTATGTATGTGTGTATATAACAAGCATCAAAAAAGGCTATTAACTTGAGGGAAGGTTCTCAAGGAAGAGTGACTGGGAAGGACCAGAAGGAGGAAAGTGATACGATTGTATTTAAATTAAAACATTAAAATAAGTATTAAAATTTAGACAATTTTGGTATATCTTATAAAAAAGAAAGAGGAACCCCCCCCTTAAGGTTGAGAAAGTGGGACTACACTTAGAAAAAAGGCCTAGAAATAATTTAAAAATGTAGAGGATTTAAGGTGATAAAAACTAATCATTAATAATGTAACATCAATATACTTGAAATTAATATCCTCCTAGCATATAATTCAAATTTAACTCATTAAAAATTTAAAATATTAAGAAATACAATTAACTTACTGAATCTATTCAAAATGAAATAAATGGGAAATAATTTCAGGATGAAGTTATTCCAAGAAAGCTGCGGACAAACGACTGAGAAAGGGGCCTTTATAGAAGTAATAAAATCCATGAGGCACAAATTCAGGAAAACAATAGGAAATAAAAAGGTTTCACAATTAATTGTGTAGATGCAAATAACTCTGAAGCTACCAAAGCTAAATATGTACAAAAAAAGAATCCTTTGAGTCCATCTGCTTTCCAGACTTAAATATTGTATATCAGTGTCATAATATGAATGTGTATGTAAAAAAAGAAAAATAATAAATAAGATAAAAGAAAGAAAAAATTAAACAAAGTGAAACTATAATATATCGAAAGAAAAATATGACATATAGATAAATATCATCTTTCAAATATGAAACTATCATCATATTTATGCACTAAGTTCTCCAAAAGTGAGAACCATTATGATACCCAATGCATACAATAAAGCTGGTAGTAGTCATTTCCTATAGTTTGATTTAAAATTTAAAAACAGTAAAGCAGAAATTGGGTTAAAAAAATACTTAACATGATAGAAAAAAAATAAGAAAAAAAAACTTTTTTATTTCTAAGATTTTTAATTTTCAGTGTGTGTGTGTATATGTGTGTGTTTGTGTATGAGTGTGTATGTGTGTGTATGAGTGTGTATGTGTGTGTATGTGTGTGTCTGTATGTGTGTGTTGTCTGCATATATGTCTGGAACTGGAGTTACAGATGGGTATGAACTGCTATGTGAGTGCTGAAAGTGCGACCTGAGTCCTGTGAGAGACCAGTCAGTGCTCTTGAATGCTAAGTACTTTAATCCAAAAATATTTTAGCCAATGCCAGAAATAAACCCTAACACTTGATGAAAGATCACTCTTTAATCATATCGAAGGGTCTAGTCCATAAAACGTGAGAAAAGTGAATATCAGAATGTATCATGGGAAGTAAATATGATAATTAGGACAGAGAAAAAGGATACATCATTACCACCAAACATTATGAATTACAATTTCTAAAAATCCCTAAGAATTCTCTAATGTGTCTGCATATATGATTAGCTTATAAATATCAACCATTTTTCTGTAGCTCAACAAAATCAAACCTTTCTAATATATAAAAAAAAATCTTTACACAGCACAGAAAACAAAATTCAAAGTAACTCTGAAAAACTTAAATGAGCAATGTGAGAAGAAAATGTGAAGTTTTAGGAATATTGAATTTGACTGACATGTTTTTAGAAACTAAATAAAAACAAGATATTCCAGGCAGAACAATATTGGACTAATTTTATTATTCTGTATAAAAATGAGAGACATGTGTGACTCCTACAAATGAAAAAAGAGTATATAATCCAAAACACCCTGATTCTACATCATTTAGGAGGAGAAGTGATGAAAAACAAGCTAAAATGGTTTGAAACAGAAAAAAGTATGAGATACTTGTTCTCATAAATAATTGAGTTAAATGTCTGTATAATTATAATAACACGTACTGTGACAGACATTGAACAGACTAGGGCGTTTACTGGTAAAACTGTCAGTGAACTTCATTGAGACATTAGGCTTTCTACTTAGAGCATATGTACATGTGTGTGTATCTATAGTATGTAATTACTTATGTGTGTTTTTCAATCTTGTGCTATGAATAAAATATATTCTGTGAATTAAAGAGAGATGTTTTAGTCAATAACACTATCAAAAAAGATGGAGCTTTTAAAAATGAGCTTCTGTGTTTTAATTGAAGTAATAAAAATGGTGGAACTACAAACATGAAAAAAAATCATAGAATTACTCACAAAGGTATACAATTTTCTTTTGGGAAAGGGATCACTGCTGCATTAGAGTGAAACCACATCCTAAGGGCACAATTCAAAACATATAATATATTCTAATCAATTAAGAAATAAAAGAAAATCTAGCTTAATACAGATCTAACTGTCACACCACTTAGTGACAAAAGCACTGAAAGATCTGGGATTCACTATGAAGGACATGGAAGGAGAAACTGTGATTAAAAAAAACATTATAATCTCACAAATTAAAAAATTAATAATTTTTAAGTGAATTTTTCTGAAGACAAGCATATTCCACATAAAATCAATATAAAGCTGGAAGAACACACATCAATTTGATGATGGTCTGTGTAGGGAAAACTTATGAATACTGTGGGTTTGAGTTGGACTTTTTTTTACACTTTTCACTCTTTAGCTACAATAAATATGTCTCCATTGCACTGTGATTACGAACACACATGATGAGGCAGGACAAGTTCCAGTTCTGTCAGCAGTAGTGGCGTGATCGCAGAGAGGGACCCTACAGTTTTGAACAACCATTCATTGCTGTGCCAGTGGGGAACGCAGATTCAGAGAAGGAGCTGAGCCATGGCTGGTGAAATGTGAAATGTGTAAGTGCCTCATCAGGAAGATACAGACGTCCTGAATCCACTGCTAGAACAGTCAAAGTTTGAGATCTGTGCCTGTGAGTCAGAACCACTTGACACTTAAAGCCCTGCGCGCCCAGTGTTCAATGTAGCTGTCACAGCAGACAAAACCCTAGCATATTAAGTACACGGGCTGCTTCCACTTCTGTCTAGAGCATCACATGCATTTCTAAAAGGAAAGCAAAGCTATCTCCCCGTCATTCCAAACGCTGCTGACAGGTGGCCCTTGTTACATCCTTCAGACCTTATATACCCTGAGAAAGGAAGCGCCCCCTCTCATCATCAAAATAAAATTCCAATTATCTTAATTCCCAGTGGCAATAAAAGCCCTGAAGAGCAAATTGTGTCTGTAATACATCTGAAGGTACCAATTTGATGGCAGGTAAACCCGAGTTCATCCTCAGGCATACCGCTTCACGTCTGCAGGAGACCACAGATGAGCTATCACAAGACATCCTACAATCAGTGCTTTCAGTTACAAAGGATTGCAGGAAACTTGTAAAATGTTTTTCATCAAACTTTTCCTTTTTCAAAGGAAGACTATAAAATAACACCAATACTCACTCAAAATGGCATTTCACCTTTTGTCAGTTTCTAAGCACTTTACCAGCTTATGAGAGGATATAATTATGCCTCCAAGCATCAGATGAAAACCTTGGTTCTTGGGGATGCCAAAGGTCTTAGTTTGGATATGTGCTATGTTTTTTTGAGCTGTTAGAGTGTACACACATCACTTGAACCTTTCCTATGTTGGGTCCTTAATATGATATGTAAAATAGTGGTTTAAATAGATAGCCTATGACCATATAGAGGGGGAGGAGGTCCCCCTCAGTCCCAGAGCTAGGGGAGGGGAACAGGGTAAAAGAGAGAGGGAGGGAGGAATGGGTGGGTACAAGTGAGAGGAAAACGATTGAGATGTAATCTGGATAAATTAATTAAATAATAATAAAAAATAAATTAAATAAATATATGTTTTCCAAGGAACTGCATCTTAAAATTGGTCATTTGGTTTCCTGCTTGAGGCCGTGCTGAAATAACTTGACAAAAATCAATGTTAAGGAAGAAAGGGTTTATTCCTCTAGCCCACCACTGCAGAGAAATCAAGGAGACAACTTGAACAACTGGTGATATCCAAAGTCAAGGGCAGAGAGCAAATCACTTTGTACATGACTACCTGTGGCAGTCGACTCTCCACTTCCTGTCTTCAAACCTAAGGTGGGATGTCACCAGCAGTCAGCTGGCCCCTCCCACGTAAGTTAAGGTAGTCAACACAGGCCTGAACAGAAGTAGCCACAAGCAAACTTATTCCAGACAAGTTCTCAGTGAAACTTTCTTCCCAAATGATTCTATATTGTGGTAACTTGGCAAAAATCTTGAAGTAAATACTCAATAAATATTTAGAAATAAAGAAGTGGATGTTTAAATGTACTGAATATGTGAATGCATGATGTTAGGATACATTTTTTTTTCTTGTATTTGGTAAGTTTATTGTCTGGGAGTAGTTCCTCCTTTATCTTAAGTAATAAATCAGCTCCATTTCTTTCTGATTTTCCTTCATTCTTTCCTGCACATGATAGAATTTACATCTTACTTAATTTTATTTTCAGCTTACATTAATATCTAGCACTCAACCTCTCTTACATACTATATAGCTCACATGTCCTGAATAAGGGTAATATTTATTGGATTAATAAATCAATGAATGAAGAAATGTGGGAATGACCTCAATTTTGAAGAAATCCTACATCGTAATGAGTTAAGCAAATCCGTGTCTAAGACAAATTTCATTTTTAGATATAAAAATGTAACAGAGCCTTGAAGAAGGAAGTGTTTCATCTAGCTTTCCTAAAATTATTCTCAGTTTTCTCAGTCATTACTACTCTACTCTTCTTTCTCTGTAGGAACATCATTTCTGACCATTATCATAATTGTGACAGAGTAATTGCCTTCAGTGTTTAACCAAAGGCACCATTAATAATTACTTTACCAACAGTTTTACTCAGTCAATATCAACCGGTGTCGTTTTTCACATTTGACCCTGTATATGCTGACACCGTGAGCGGCCCGCTCTGAGAAGTAATTCCCTGGGAGCACACCACAGGGACCCCAGAGAACTGCAGTAGCAGCAGAGTGCATCTCAATGAGTGGCCTTTGAACCTTCACCGCCACTTCCTTCTTCCTGATTCCGTAAAATGCAGGTTTCTCTAATTAGGGATATAATATCAGTCCTCAAGTCAGAATGCAAATTACTCCAAAAACTGAAAAAGTAAAAAAAATAGCATCAAAGAAGTAGATTTGTATGCTTGAAGAACAAGCTGTGTGCATTTTTCTTCCTAAAAGAAAATGATAATGATCAAGGGAGGAATAATTACTGACACCTTTGCCCCTCAATATCTCATTGATATATTGCCCTGTCCTTCAATTCATTAGTTCTCATAAAAGTCAAGTAGAGCGTCCCCTCACCTCCATAAACTTCAACAGCTGAGTAAGGCAAAGACTGCGTCTCCATATTAGTTGTAAGAAATAGGACTACAGAGGGTCCATTTATTCTGACTATGCTCATCAGCTTTGATTTGATACTGGAGAAGTCCAGACAGAAAATTACATAAGCATTTAAGGCAAATATTTTGCTCACACACACAAAAAAATCTAGGCCAGTATGCAAAGGATTGCATTTGTTTGTTTGCTGTTTAAGAAGCATTTAATTTCCTTTCATGGAGAAGTTATTTGAGTGTTGGTTATTTAGTAATGGCATGTGATTCCTGTTAAGTATTCTAATAGAAAAAATTAAAACAAAAAGAATAAAAAATGCTTGATCTAAATCTTGGGTTTCTACCTCCTCACAAGCAATAACATTTAATGATCTGTTAAAAGGTTGTTTTCCTGGATGGCTTTTATTATGCATACACAGCAGGGCTTGCTTTAGAATGCTTTCTCTTGCAAGGAGCAATGTAGTGAAAGAGATATGATAGGCTAGATCACTTAATAAGAGAATATGAGATTCAGAATTTCTGTTCAAAGGCAAGACACCCACCAGGGAATATCAAGTTCAAATATGATTTCCATCTTTAGGAATTCACTGTTCAAGCTAAGTAAATGTGTTATTTTAGAGATTTTTCTATTTCTTAGTTCCTCTTTCTAGAGATATGGAAGAAGATGACCGGATGAATATCTTGAGAAACATAGGTAGAGATGAAGTCGTAAGTGATAGAGCTACATTAATAGAGAAATATCAGTGTTCGCTGGATTATTTTGGCTTTCCAGGCATTGATTTGACTTTCTTGCCTATGATTAGTGTGCTAAAACTAAAATGGAATATTTGATGTATATACAAGAGATACATTATAAAGATAGCGGATCACAGCCTTTTTTTTTTTTTTTTTTTTTTTTTTTTGTAACTCTATGAAGTGAAAGATACAGTTTGATTCTAGAGTGGAGAAATGATTTGTAGAAAGCAATTCTATAACTATTAAGTATAACTGGTTTGTTTCCCTTAGTTTTCACGTAACCTGGCTACCACACAAATAACTGAGACTCTTGTATTTTTTAATAATATGCGTCATAACACAATAGCTGAGCAGTTATTACTCTAATTTTGTTTGTTTGTTTTTTGGTTTTTCGAGACAGGGTCTCTCTGTGTAGCCTTGGCTGTCCTGGACTGGCTTTGTTGACTAGGCTGTCCTCGAACTCACAGTGATTTGCCTGCCTCTGCCTCAGGAGTGCTGGGATTAAAGGCGTGCGCCACCACGTCCGGCTCTAATCTTATCCCTATTATCTAATTTGGTTTCCTCCCAACATACATCCCAGACATACTTGCACTTTGTCGCTTTCTTGCTCCAGCACCTCTCTCCTCATTGTCTCTACTTCTTTCAAGATGGGGCCTCACTACGGAGCCTTGGCTGGCTTGCAAATCTCCATGAAAGCAGGATGGTCTCCAACTCAGAGAGATATTCTTGCTTCAGCGTCTCAAGCACAGCAATTAATGGCAAGTTCTGGAACGTCAGGCTACTTAAGTGGTTGTAGCAGTGGCAGGGAAAGAATGCTTATGTATTTCCTTTTGTGTTATGTATAGTTACTTCCATTAGTTAGGGTAGAGTTTTTGAGCTTCTGAAAGCAAGAAGATACAATCTGACACGTGTCAGAATGGCTTAGATCAAAAACTCAAGTGACAACCTATGATGGCCAGGATGTGGAGCAAGGGGAACACTTCTCCACTGCAGGTGGGAGTGCAAACTTGTTCAACCACTTTAGAAACCAATCTGGCTCTTTCCCAGAAAATTGGGAATAGTTCTACCTCAAGACCTAGCTGTACCACTCCTGGACATATACTCAAAAGATGCTCCATTATCCTACAAGGACACTTGCTCAATTATGTTCATGGTAGCTCCAGAAACTGGAAACCTCAACCAAAGAATAGATAAAGAAACTGTGGTACATTTACACAATGGAATACTACTCAGCTATTAAAAACAAAGATAACATTCAATTTGCAGGCAAATGGATGGAACTAGAAAAAAGATCATCCTGAGTAAGGTAACACAGACCCAGAAAGGCACACATGATATTTACTCACTTATAAGTGGATTATCTATAAAGTGCAGAATAATTATGCTACAATCCAAACCCAAAGAAGCTACGTAACAAGGAGGGTCCAAGGAAGGCCTCTAGCTGGCTACCTTGCCTGGCCTCTCAGTGGGAGAGGAGGTGCTTATTCCTCCTGTGACTTGATGAGCCAAAGTGGGTTGGTACCCATGGGTGGTCTCCGCTTCTTTGAGAAAGGGAAGGGGAAACGGGCAGGAGGGGGAGTGAGGGTGGGACTGTGAGAAAGGAGGGACTGCCATCAGGCTGTGACATGATTAAGTAAGAAAACTAATGAAAAAAAAGAAAAAAATCAAAGAGGAAGTCCTGACGAATGAGTTTGTACATAGAAGTGATTAGAAAGTTATGAAGTAGTTTGCTATTTTTAAAAAGGGGGGTTACTTTGCTATTATCTCATAATTTTTATCTCACTCATAAAGCATCTATTCTCTGTGTATTTCAGTGACCATATAGGAATAATATGACTAAAAATATAACAGCCATTATATTTCAGTTTGATAGAACAAACTAATGCTAGAACAACTTCCTGGAGGGAAATCTAAGAATGAGATAAAATCAGTATCTCATGGAAATACAGAGATGTGGTAGAATAGCTTGTTCAACAGCATTGCAAGGAGAAAAGGGGCCACATTGTCTGCTTTTAAAATGCCTGGAGTCTAGGTCCTCTGTTAATGTCAGGACCATTAATTTGATCTCTAACAAATAGCATTATTGGAGTGGAGTAGAAACTCTGGGCTCAGAACCTTATCGGAGGCAGTAGGCCATTGGCACTGTGTTTTTGGAGGGTATATTTTGTGTCCAATTCCTAACACTCCTCTTCTCTCTGATAGCATAAATTGAGCAGCTTTCCTTTCATGAAGATATTCTGTCTCAAGACAGACCCAGAAGCAATGAACTAAGAGCAAACAGTGGGATGAAATAAATCTTTCCTCTTTCTGTTTATCTCAGCAATTTGGACATGGTGACAGAAAGCTAACACAGTCCTGACATGAAAGCACTGAGCAGATAGATTTCTACGGGAGCGTCTGGTAAAACTTTAAGGAACAATGGCTGAAATCTTGCTCTCTGAAGGCAAGCAGAGAGTAGATGCCATCATTAACGAATGTAGCAGCAGGCCCAAGCACACAGATAAGTTAGGAGTGCAGCCTGAGGTTTGCTAGCGCTCTAGAGTCAGCTGTTGTTCACACTGACCACTGAGTATTTATTCTCAATTTATATTTGAGAACGGACTTTCACTAGCTGATTTTACCCTTTAAACAACCTTCTAATACCATAAGAATGGAGAATGCTTTCAAACACAAGTTAGTTATTTATATATTATTCATAGAGAGAAAAGCAGCCATGATGCTATATACAACAAAAAAACAAGAATGTAGCATCAAATTAAGGAAGTATATTTTGGTCAGTACCCTTGAATTTTCCAGTTGTTTCTCTGCCTTTGTGTCACAACATACCCCATAACAAAAGCTACTGTTCTTACATTTTAATTAGTGTTCCTTCTTTTAAAGCCCTTGCAGAAGGGGGACCCTGGAGAGATGATTCAGCAGTGAAGACACTGGTGCCCTTCCAAGGGACCTGGTTCAATTCTCAGTACCAATATGGTGGCTCCTAACTATCTGTGGCTTTGGTACCAGGGATCTGACACCCTTATACAGACTTGATTTCAGGCAAAATGCAAATGTACATGAACTAAAAATAAATAAATCACAAAAAAAGTGAAATCCATTTTGGATACTGGTTGTTTTGAGCCTGCTATTGTGACGACTTTGATATTCGAATGTAGTTCCAAAAAAACTGATCTTTGTAACATAAACCTCAATTATCTGGTTTCTTTGGGCTTAAATATTGGGAGACTTCTGTGCGTACATAATTACAATTACTTTCTGGTTGATCTCTTTCATGTACGTTTTATTCATACTAAGCCGAAGAATCTGAGACATTTTGAGAAATGCATTTTTTTCTACTACCTACCCACGTGAGTTTTCTTTGTCTCATGTGTTCTTTCTTTTGCTTGTCCTGATTCTTGCTTCAGACAGTGTTTCACAATTACAAAACTGATCTCTATATCAAAATCTATTCATAACCTGTATATATAGTACTACCATCAGTAATATGCAGTATTTCTTAGTACAATATTAAATGTGCTGAAAGATGTCCTATTTATTAAATAAAAAGATCAACAATAATAAAATTTAAAAAATCTCAAATATCCTATTTAAAGGCTAGAGGGTGGAGAAGGGAGGAAGTAATGGGTATTAATCAGTTAATGGCTACACACAAAACCAAAGAAACAATTGCATATATTAATCTGAACCTTTGACTTAAATCTCATGTATCTCCAGCCGCTGTCCCTTGTCTACAAACAAGCTGGTAACCCAAAGCTACCTAGAAATAGCTGCTTCTCCTTCTGGTCCTGCATGCCCACCGCAATGATTTACTTGATCCGGGTTTCTCTGCTTCATATCACATATTTATCTCCAATGTAGATCAGTGGAGTTTCCCTTCCTAAGGTGTGTAACAAATGTTCTTTTGTCTGGTCCAATCACCACCGTGCCCAGTTTCCGGTCGTTTTGCCTAGCACCTGTCATGTTTCAGCAAGTCTTCTGTAGTAGAAAAATCATCTCTCATGTTTTGGTGTAACAATGTAATAACCCAAGGAAACATTTTTAATTAGAAATTCAGATGATAAATAAGTCAATTAAAATTACATGAAACCATAAGTTCTTGACTGAAATACATTTTAAGTCCTTTATGGCATTTAAAATAAAACACTGGTCACTGTCAATATATATGCATTTATGTTTCACATTTCTAAATTTTAACATTGATACTTAATTAGGACATAATAAATTATTGATCTATTTTTATTGATTAATAAGAATAATTATTATCTTATTTTTCCAATTATATATTTAATTCTGATGCATAATTAATCCTGTTTCAGAATTCTTTGAGGAATTTGCAGAAAAACAAGGAGCAAACTGCTCTTTATCTTACCTGTTGTCTGCTTTGTGGGAGAAAGGCAGCATGATAACTGATGATACACAAGTAGTTGGACAATTTTTAAGTTATTAATATTCTTTCTATGAAGTTTGCTTTCTGACCTGAAGAACCAGTAATCTACTGTCATGTGGAAATAAATGTCCCCTTGTTGCCTCGGTAAATCAAGTATTGGAAAAATGCAGTTATAGTAGCTTAAATGAGACGTGTTCCTCAAATGCTCATGTGTGAGTTCTGGGCTGTTCAGGGGGAAAATATGGAACCTTCACAAGGTGCAGCCTTGATGGATTAAGCACATTACTAGAGGTGTACTTTGTTAGGTTATATCATTACTGCACTTGCTGTTCACTCTTTACTTCCTGTTTGTGTAGTTGAGATGTGAGCTTTCATTTATTTCCCCTCCTGGGACCAAGCCTGCTCCTTGCTGCATGCCCCACCACAGACTGACGGACTCTTACTCCTTTGGAACTAGAAGCCAAAATAAATGCTTTTTGTCTATAAGTTGTTCTGGGTTACAGGATAACATCATAGTAAGTGGAATAGCTCATCTTGACTGTCTAGATGAATCTGGAATCATCTAAAACTCAAACTATTGAACAGTACCGTACAAATTTTTTTCTAATTAAAAATATTGTAGCTGGAAGACCTCCAATAAATGAAGTGCACACTCTGGTGGCACCCCAGATAAAAGCACATAGATAAGTAGAACTGATTTTGCCTGTTTGCCCTCACTCTTTCTGGCAAGTTCATCTTTTTTAATGGAGCATTCCTTCCCTGATATTAGAACCAAGCTGTTCGGGATTCAAAAATAGATTGAAGAGCAGCAGCTCTCCAGGAATCATCCATATTTGCAGCTCCAGCACGGGACTGGAGCATCATTCATTCAGCCTTGTGGACTGAACAATTACTGTATTCTCAGCCTCTTCAGCATGTTATAGTCATTGCCAGACTACCTAGGCCATTCTCTGTAAGCCAATCTAATAAATTTCCTGTTAATCATATAGATTCATTTTATCAGTTCTGATCCTTTAAAAGAACTTGGGCCAGTACATCAATAAAATGTTAACTGATACAACACTTATTTATTGCATCAGGTTAATTAAACTTGAAAAGAAAAACCTTAATATTAAGAGCAATAAATCAGCACAGGAAACAAACATCACGTAATGTCACTTAGAAGTAGAAGCTGAAAACTTGCTCTCACAGAAGCGGACAGTATGAGAACCTGGGAAAGATATGGGGACTAGAGGTGGGGAAATATATTTAGGAGTTATGAGATATAGTTGAAGAAGAGTAATGATTTCCAATGCTCTATAGCATGGTGAGCAATTGTGGCCAACAATGAACAAGGAAGTTCCATAGCGCTACAGAGAACAGTGTGGGTTTTTTTTTTTGTTTTGTTTTGTTTTGTTTGTTTTTTTAAGATAAAGAAATATCAGTGAAGGAGGAAATGGATATGCCAATTATCTGGCTTGATCCTTGAAATTCATATGGGTATTAAACTACCACCCAGTACCCCATAAATATGTGCCATTATTATGTGTACTTTTTAATTTTTTTAAATTACATATTTAAAAAAATTAACTTTGAAAATGCATGAATGAGAATTCACCAAAACCAACAGGTAATCCATTCCTACACAGTAAAACAACATTTCTTACCAAGATTGTCATATATTTAAAGCATGGTATGAGTAAGCTGATTTAGAGCAATGGCAAAAATTAGGAGAAACCCCACTGGACTGTTCACGTGAAAGAAAACTATGTGGAAGAAACAAAAGATATAAAAGTAAGAAGAAAGGATCTATGGAGTGTATGTGTTCCCCAGCCCCAGACAATGCTCAAGTTCTATTTTCCTGCATCTGTGTCTGGGATCTTTATTAGCAACAAAGTCTTTGTCACTGATTAAGCTCATTTGTGATCATACTGGATCTAGGCGAGACTAATATAATGTTCTTATAGAAGTGTGGCTTGCATTTCCCTGATGACTAAGGAGGTTGAGCATTTCTTTAAGTGTTTCTCAGCCATTTGATATTCCTCTGCTGAGAATTCTCTGTTTAGTTCCAAGCCCCATTTCTCAATTGGGTTATTTGGTTTGGTGGTGTTTAATTTCTTGAGTTCTTTATATATTTTGGATATTAGACCTTTGTCAGATGTAGGGTTGGTGAAGATCTTTTCCCAGTCTGTAGGCTGTCGCTTTGTTCTCTTGACAGTGTCTCCAGCCTTACAGAAGCTTCTCAGCCTCATGAGATCCCATTTATTAATTGTTGACATTAAGGCCTGGGCTGTTGGTGTTCTGTTCAGGAAGTTGTCTCCTGTGACAATATGTTCCAGGCTCTTCCCCACTTTTTCTGAGATTCCATCTTACACCCATCAGAATGGCTAAGATCAAAAATTCAAGCGACACCACATGCTGGCAAGGATGTGCAGAGAGAGGAACACTCCTTCATTGCTAGTGGGAATGCAAACTAGTACAGCCACTTTGGAAATCTATCTGGTGCTATCTCAGAAAACTGGGAATAGGGCTTCCTCAAGACCCAGCTATTCCACTCCTTGGAATATACCCAGAAGATGCGCCAGCACACAACAAGAAAATTTGCTCAACCATGTTCATAGCAGCCTTATTCATAATAGACAGATCATGGAAACAGCCTAAATGTCCCTCAGTAGAAGAATGGATAAAGAAACTGTGGTACATATACACTATGGAATACTACTCAGCTATTAAAAACAAGAAATTCCCGAAATTTGTGGACAAATGGATTGAGCTAGATGTGATCATAATGAGTGAGTTAACCCAGAAGCAGAAAGACTCAAATGGTATATACTCACTTATATCTGCATACTAGCCCAAGGGGCGTGTCCCACGAAAGCCTTCCCTTACCAGGAAACTGGGACAGAGGGGAGGACATCCTATTGGGACTCTAGATGAGAGAACAATGGGAGAATAGCAATGTAGAAGGATCCAGTGGGTCCTAGAAACCTACAAGTAGAACATTATGATAGGCAGATCTGGGCCAAGGGGTCCTGCTCAAACTAAGGCACCAGCCAAGGACAAGACAGGCGGTAAACTTTAAACCCCTACCCAGATCTAGCCAATGGACCAGACATTCTCCACAGTTGAGTGGAGAGTGGGGTATGACTTTCTCACGTACTCTGGTGCCTCACATTTGACCATGTCCCCTCCATCTCACGTACTCTGGTGCCTCACATTTGACCATGTCCCCTGGAGGGGGAGACCTGGTGGCACTTAGAGGAAGAACAGCAGGTCACTGAGAAGAGACTTGATACCCTATGAGCATATACAGGGGGAGGTAATCCCCCTCAGGAACAGTCATAGGGGAGGGGAATAAGAGGAAACTGGGAGGGAGGGAAGAATGGGAGGATACAAGGGATGGGATAACCATTGAGATGTAACAAGAATAAATTAATAAAAAAACAAAAAGAAGAAGTGTGGCATGTGTGTGTGGTTGTGTGTGTGTGTGTGTGTAAAATGGTTAATTGTGGTTATCAATATGGTGGACTCAAGAATGGTATTGTCTGTAGGGGTGATGTAGTGTATGCTAACTCAGGCGGGAACACCGATCACACATGCAGGTGATATCATTCCATGAGCTTGACTCCTGGGCTGAATGAAGCCAAAGCTAAGAACAAGCACCCATTGCTGTTTCTTATAATGTGGACTTAGTGTGAGCCGCCGCCTCCTGCTTGACTTAGTGTGAGCCGCAGCCTCCTGCTTAACTTAGTGTGAGCCGCAGCCTCCTGTTCCTGCTGCCTCAGCCTTTCTATCATGACGGCCAGCATCTCCTGGAGTTGTGAACCCAAATAAATCTGTTCTCCCCTCACAGACTGTTTTTCCCAGGTGTCTTCTAGTAGTAACAAGAAAACTAACTGACACAACAAATACAACAGAACAGCTGCTCTGGGAAGATTGGGGCAGAGGTAGACGTTATACAGACACAAGTGAAAGGGGCAGCAGGCATTACTTCAACCTATGAAGACTTTATTTATAGAGTTTCAAATAGAATTTGCTCTCTTTATTTCAGGCTTATAGCTTTTAAGTCTGAAATTAAAAAGACTTAAGGTGTTTTAATCAACCTAGTCGTGATAATTTTCTGTAAACCTTAGAAAACTCTGGTTTCATAATTATTTGTATTGGTGATGGCCATTACAGAGACCATTTTGTCATGACTATATTTATATAAAGTAAAGCTTAAAATCATAATTCTTCCAAAGACTGATCTGTGTAAGTAAGACTTAAATCAAAGTATTCTAGATGTCTTGTCCAAAGCAAATCTTCTGTCATATTCCACAACATACAGCAAGAACATAAACATTCAGCTTTATAAATTTTCAGTTAGTAGGAAATGGCTGAAAGAATAATCATGATTGAAGGAGTAATAAGAAATCCAAATATTTGTAGTATAAAATGATATAAGAATAGCAAACAGATTTCTCCACTCTGCTGAAGGAAAGCACACTATTTTATGTAAATGTAGCTAACCATTATGTTTGGTGCCTAAAACTTCCCCATGAACAATATTACTAAATTTACTGCCCATTTTTAATATATTGAGATGTGAATCTTTTTTTTTATGTGGACTGACATTATTTTCACATGCTGTCCAATATTCACCTAAGCTAAAGGACAACATCTAAGTAGCATATTATATGGTAATCGCAACCCTTTGAAAGAACGCAGAAAGTCACATGAACAATGTTCCTTTCCTACTGTACTTGAGTTACCAAGTACAGTACAGGGTTTTCTTCTGAGATCCAATATTCTCTCTAAGATCTGGTAAAGAAAGCAGAGCCAACAGACAGTATTATTTTAGTTATGACAATATACACATGGAAAAATCTGATACAGGAAGAGAAAGAAATGTAAAAGTAATGAATCTCAACAATTGGCCATCCTAGGAAAATGTGTTAAGGGACTGATTTTCCCATAATTAAATCAGTAGCAGCCATGACAAGATTTTTTAAAAATCCAGAAAAACAACAAGCATTTTCTTCTCCCCTTACCCAGTCCCCCGAAGACAGGGTTTCTCTGTGTAGCCTTAGCTGTCCTGGAATCACTTTGTAGACAGGGCTGACCTCAAACTCACATCAATCCACCTGCCTCTGGCTCCCGAGTACTGGGATTAAAGGTGTGTGCCACCACGATTGGCTGATAAAAGATCTCAAAACTAGTAAACTTAACCAGCATTCAGGGCAGCCCCTGCATGTGGCTAATTGCAACAAAGTAATATTTTAAAATTCCGTTATCACTTTCAGGTCTCTATAAAGAAGAAACATCTGAGGTATGGCTGCAAACTCAGTGAACAGGTAAGCTGCTGCTCTTTGAAGTTTCTTTCAAACCAGTAGAGGACTTTATCAACAGTTAGTCATTATGTGTGTAACAGCTATGGAGTACAAATGATATGCTTAAAGAATAAGACTCTGAACACAATTTTTAAAGAAATATTAAGACATGTTAATTTTTTCCCATTGAAGTAGGATTGCTAGGAAAGTTTTTAGAATAAGGGCAGTTTTGCAGGGGTTAGTCACTACAGAGCCATGAAGGAAAAGGAGAGGTAGCTGAGAGGCAGGACCACCTGGGATAGGCAGAGACAAAGTAGAAACTGTATCTATCTTTCAAAAATTTCAACCTTGCTACAGTGATTGACCTTTAGAAATACTGACCGCTTTTTTCATAGCATCAAGCATTGTCCTAAAACAAACAAACAAACAAAAAAGTTAAAAATAATTTTACTGAACCTGAAGTACTTTGACTGTGTCCTAAAGCATTATTCAGAGATTATAAATGTGGCTATTATTCACTTTCACATCTTTATCTAGTAAGAAGTTTCTCTTCTTTCTTCTATGGGTGTTCATATATATGCATGTGTACTTTATACATATATGTGCATGTATGTTTGTATGTATACTCCCTCCATGCATGTATATGGAGGCCGGAGGGTGATATTGGCTGGTTTTTTTTTTCATTATTCGCCACCTTGCTTCTGCAAACATGGTCTCCCACTGAGCCAGAGCTCAATAACTTGACTAGACTGGCTACACAATGGCCCTCTAGATTCCTTCTGTCTCCTTTTCACCCAGACCTGGTGTCATAGACCTGCATGACCATGCCTCATTTTTGCATGTTTTCTAGGGATATAAACTTAGGTTCTCATGATTACACAGTGCATGCTTTACCCACTGAGTTGTCAGCCAGTCATCATGATCAGTTATTTCAGCATATTCGAAGATTCTGGGAAGTCTAGTCCAGCTGGGCAAGCAACACTACACCTGCTTGCTATGCAAAAATGTGGGAAAGGAGGGGAAACAGCTGGCACAAAAATAAGAGATATGAGAGAGTTTAGGAAATACCAGAAAAATGGCATGAGAGTAGGCATATTGTTAAAATGCAAATCATGGAAGTCTTTGTTGGTTACACTGAAAGAAGATTATTCTAAATAGTGACTTAACCTATTTTAACCAGGGGAGTAACTGATATAAGTATCAAATGCACAAAGTATGCATTGCTCCCAAAGGCATGTATGTATTTCCATAATTCGAGAAAGTTGATGTTGGGGGGAAAACACAGATTCCTAGAAGTGTCATGGTTACTTCTCATTCACCCAAGCTCCAGAGACTTTAGAATAACTTCAATCTTTTTCTCATGTTCTATATTTATCCCAGCAAAATTTATTCAATTACTTAGATAAATATTTAACTGATTAATTAAAATGTTCCGGCAGTGTTGATGATTAGACCCAACATACAACATGCTACACTGGTGCAGAAAGTTCTATTTGTCTGAAAATATTTATCACCTTTCTTTCTCTATTCATCTATCCATTGATAAGCAGTTAGTAGTCTTCCGTCTACAACAGAATTCACAGAAATACAGTAAAGGCCTGTACAAGTGCTTTCATTGATAAGATTCTCTTGGAGTATGGAAATTTTATACACATACGTATGATATATGACTGTTTCAGACTGGAATATCAGACTTTAAAAGCTGAAACATGGGATAAAGCTTCAAATATTCATCATCTACTTCTACAAAGGGCTGTGGAGAGCTCTGATTTATATTCTTCTATGTGGGCTTCTGATTTTCTCTTTCCTCAAGGCAACCCTTCATATAGATCAGCACTAGATTGGCAACTCAAAAGTGTTATTATATTTTCTTCAAAAATAACAAAAAAAACCCTCCACATTCCTATGATTAAAAACATGAGCATATACAAGGGGAGGAGGTCCCGCTTTGTCACAGTTATACAGGAGGGAAGTAGGGGGAAAGCAGGAGGGAGGGAGGAATGGGAGGATACAAGGGATGGGATAACAATTGAGATGTAATATGCATAAATTAATAAAATATATATATAAAAACATGAAAAAAATCATCTTACAGGTATTTTCATATTTGACTATATCACTCTTACTCATAATCATTAAAATCTCGTCTGGCGTGGTGGCGCATGCCTTTAATCCCAGCACTCGGGAGGCAGAGGCGGACGGATCGCTGTGAGTTCAAGGCCATCCTGGTCTACAAAGCAAGTGCAGGACAGCCAGGGCTACACAGAAAAACCCTGTCTCAAAGAATTAAAAACAAACAAAAAAAATTCATTAAAATCTCTCTATTGCTTTATGAATTAATTATGAGTACTCATGCTGGCTTTCAAAGATCTCTCTCTGTCTGTCTGTCTGTCTGTCTGTCTCTCTCTCTCTCTCTCTCTCTCTCTCTCTCTCTCTCTCTCTCTCT
>OU015747.1:2519319-2533892 GCA_907169655.1 Acomys percivali | reverse complement strand
TTTTAAGCCCTATGACCTTTTACTACAGTAATATATCAAATACTTTGTCTTCAAATACAGTCATGTTATAAGAAACTAGGGTAAAGGTTTCCCAAAAGTGAAGTTGGAAATAGAAGCAGTCATCAAAAGTCTCCCAACCAACCAAAAAAAAAAAAAAAAAAAAAAAAAAAAAAGCCTAAGGCCAGATGAATTCAGCAGAGATTTCTACCAGGCCTTTAAAGATAAGCTAATACAAATTCTCTTCAAACTGTTCCACAAAAACACAAACAAAAGAAACATTATCAAACTCATTCTGTGAAGCAACGGTCACCTTGATACCTAAACTACACAAAGACTCAACAAAGAAAAATAATTTTAGACCAATTTCTATTATGAACACTGATGTAAAAATACACAATAAAATACTCACAAACCAGGCTAGAGAGATGGCTCAGCCGTTAAAGGCTAAGCTCACAACCAAAACCATAAAATATTCATAAAACAAATTCAAGAACACATCAAAAATATCAGTCAACATGATCAAGTAGGCTTCATCCGAGGCATACAGGGCTGATAAAATATATGTAATTCTATCAATGTAATCCATCATATAAACAACCTGAAAGAAAAAATAAAAGCACATGACCATCTCCTTAGATGCCAAAAAAGCATTTGACAAATTCCAACACCCATTCATGTTTAAAGTCTTAGAGAGCTCAGGGATACAAGCCACATACCTAAACATAATAAAGGCAATATATAGCAAGCCTATAGCCAACATCAAACTAAATTTAGAGAAATTTAAATCAATTCCATTTAAATCAGGGACAAGACAAGGCTACCCAGTCTCTCCATATCTATTCAATATAGTACTTAAAGTCCTAGCTAGAGCAATAAGACAATTAAAGGAGATCAAGGCCATAGAAATTAGGAAGTAAAAAGTCAAAGTATCACTATTCGCATATGATATGATAGTATACATAACTGACCTCAAATATTTTTAAAAAGAACTCTTACAACTGACAAACACCTTCAGCAAAGTGACTGGATACAAAATCAACTGAAAAAATCAATACCCCTCCTGTATACAAATGACAAACAGGCTGAGAAAGAAATTAGGGAAACTACACACTTGACAATAGCCACAAATAATATAAAGTATCTTGGTGTAATTCCAACAAAGTAAGCAGAAGACTTGTATTTAAAGAGAAATTTCAAGTCACTGAAGGAATAAAATGGAAAAGATAACAAAAGATGGAAAGGTCACCCATGCTTGTGGATCAGGAGGATGAACATAGTAAAAATGGCCATCTTACCACTTCCACAGACTCAATGGAATTCCTATCAAAATGCCTACATAATTCTTTACATAGATTGGAATATCAATTCTGAACTTTATATAGAAACAAAAAACAAAACAAAACAAAACAAACAAACAAATCCAGAACAACGAAAACAACCCTGTACAATAAAAGATCTTTTGGAGTAATCTCCATCACTGATCTAAAGCTGTACTATAGAGCAACAGTAATAAAAATGGCATGGTACTGGCATAGAAATCAGCTGGTTGATTGATGTAATCAAATCAAAGAACCAGAAATAAAGGCACACATCTAAAGACACTTGATTTTTGACAAAGAATAAAAAAAATCACATAATAGAAAAAAATATAGCATTTTCAACAAATAGTGCCAGTCTAACTGGATGTGTACTTGTAGAAAAATGCAAGTAGACTCTTACTTATCACTCTGCACAAAACTCAAGTCCAATTGAATTAAAGGCCTCAACATAAACCAGACATTCTAAATCTCTTAGAAGAAAACGTGGGAAGAGCCTTGAACTTATTGGCACAGGAGACAACTTCTGAACAGAACACCAATAGCTCAGACTCTAAGATCAACAATTAAGAAATTGGACCACGTTAAACTGAAAAGCTTTTGTAAGGCAAAGGACACTGTCAACAGAACAAAACAACAGCCTACAGACTGGGAGAAGACCTTGACCAACCTTACATCAGACAGACAATGGCTAATATCCAAAATATATAGAGAACTCAAGATATGAAACAACACCAAACCAAATAACCCAATTAAGAAATGGGGCTCACAGCTAAACAGAGACTTCTCAACTGAGGAATATCAAACGGCTGAGAAACACTTAAAGAAATGCTCAACATCCTCAGTCATCAGGAACTGCAAATCAAAACAACTCTGTGATTCCATTTTACATTTGTCAGAATGGCTAAAACCAAACGCACAAGTGACAGCACATGCTGGCAGGGATGTGGAGAAAATGGAACACTCCTCCATTGCTGGTTAGGATGAAAACTTGTACAACCACTTTGGAAATCAATCTGGCAGTATCTCAGTAAATTGGGAATAGTGCTACCTCAAGACCCACCAAAACACTCCTGGGCACATACCAGAAAGATGCTCCACCACACAACAAGAACATTTGCTCAGTGTTCACATGTTCATAGCAATTTTATTCATAATAGTCAGAATCTGGAAACAACCTGTATGTCTCTAGGCTGAAGAATGGATAAAGAAACTGTGGTACATTTACACAATCAAATGCTACAAGGCTATTAAAAACAAGGAAATCTTGAAATTTGTCGGCAAATGGATGGAACTAGAAAATATCCCAAGTGAGGTAACCCAGAGCCAGAATGACAAGCATGGTATACACTCACTTATAAGTGGATATTAGCCCAACATAGATGTTCCCTGAGAGACTCCACCAGGGAAGGATCAAGATAGATATTGGGAATCTTAGCCAGACTCAGGGTGAAGTGCACAAATTGATGCACCACCCAAAGACATTGCAAACAGAAAACCTAGATCCCTGTTCAGAATTAATAGACAGCTCATTCTCCATGTTGGGAAGGGCTGGTGGGAGAGTAGGTGTCTCTGAAAGGAACTCTGGTGCCTGTGATTTGGTCACTTCCCTTGGTGGGGCGGTCCTTTGGGGACACAGAGGAAGGGGATGCAGGTGGGAGAGGAAGACCACCTCTAAAGATCAAAGGAGGGAAGTAAGGTGGGAGAGAGAGAGGGAGGGTGGGAACAGGAATATAAGAGCAAGTGGATAACATTTGGGATGTAATGTGAATAAATTATAATAAAAATTATAAAAAAAATCCGGGGAGACATAAGTAGCTCATAACACTCCTTTCTCATCACTTGTGAAGAGGATGACTTCCTGGTTGTTCAAATAAGGTTTTTTTTTTTTTAATTTGGCCATAGAGTTTTTATTTGCTTTTCCTATGCTTGCGTTCTTCACTGCTTTTTTCACATATGGGCCTTCCTCCTCCTCCTCCTCCTCCTCTTCTTTCTTCTCCTCCTCTTCCTCCTCTTCCCTCTCCTCCTTCCTTGCTGTCATTGCAATATCCAAAGAAGTTACTTTTCTCTTCAACTAATCGGGGTAATAAAGCACCATGGCTGCCCACTCGTCCCTCAGCGCTGCCTAACGTGGCTCATTTAGCACTTATCTACTTGAAATGATACCTCCCCTTGGACTCATCTGCTGCCCTATTCCTCAGAGCACAATAGAGGAACTATGATATATATATATATCTCATATATAAATATATCTCAAAGTGCCTCAGTACACACAAGATTGCTCACTTTCCTTTATAAAATAAAGGAATATTCTTTTTTAAAAACAACAAAATATATTTAAATTTTTAACAATTAAAATGCCCATATTCTAAAACAATTAAAATACCCAGATTCTGAAGATGATTCCTGGATGTAAATCTCTCCAATACCATCTCATTATTCTTCCTTAAGGGAAGTTGAATAGCTATGTCTTCATTCGGTCTTCCCAGCTTCAAAGCCACGGACTGGGCTATTATCATAAGGGAATAGATTTTGTAAAAGATTTATAATCATATTCATCATATATTCAATGCTATACAAATCTTTGGTATTATTAAGTGAAATACTCAGTTCAGTATTAGTTCCTGTCATTGATCAAATGAATTGAAGTCTCTCAGCTCTCAAGGATTTTGCTCATCACTAAGGAGGAGACTGTAAAGTGACTTATATAGTGCTACGCTTTTAAGCTTAATTATTTAATGCCATGAAACAATACATGTATGAAATATTTGTACTTATGAGGGAAATAAAAATCATTAACATTGTTTTGCATCATATAGACATTTTCCTGTTAATGATCATATTAGGTATTAATCTTCCCATCTCCTGTATTCTGTACTCTAAGACATACAATTGGCAAGAAATTTCTGCCTATTACAAGTTAACTCTTCTTGAAATATATCTTTACAATTTCTTCTCACATTGCTCACGTTGTGAAGAGACAAAATTGTGGCAGAAATCTATAGCAGAATAAGAGATGGCTCAGCCTCTCACTGATATCCCAAAGCTTTCTATTTGTGGAGCGAGAAAGAAGACTCAGCAGCAAAGCGCACTGGCTGCTCTTTCAGAGGAGTCAGATTGCATGCCCAGTGCCCACATGGTGGCTGAAACCCTAGCTCTGGGGTATCCGATTCACCCTCCCAGCATTCGTAGCCAGTAACTGCACATGATGCACAGATATGCAGGCAGGCAAAACACCCATGCGCATAAAATAAAAATAAATGTTTTTCTTTTCTTTTTTTTTTTTTTTTTATGTTCTTTGTACCACTAAGTGTTCCTTCTCATGGGAGAATTCTTGAGCCAGACTCTCATTTCAACTTGGCCATTAAATTTCTTGGTATACTACGTCTTCCTGTAGGACTTAGAAATTTTAAAGCACAACATTTCATCAGCTAATGTTTGGAAATATGTACACTCTCAGAACCAACGGATAGAAAGCAATGTGACTCCTGAGAACATCTGGTGATTTGCGCTGAAGAGCTCCAAGCAAACACCATGAAAATACTGATTTTCTTTGCAAATTTATGAATTGGGTCATAAATGCTCTGTGTTTGTTTAGTATTCCTGCGCTGGGCAGGACGGATGCTAAATTGTCATGACAAGTGAATATTTAGGTGATTGTTTTGAGTTCCGAACACCTGTGCCAAGACGCTGTTGCATCTGCCATGTGACCGTTTCACATGTAGGCTAAGGATTGATCATACTCTTACCCTAATTCCTCGCTAAACTGGCCTATCTCTGATTTTCAGGCCCCTCTATAATTGTTCCAATCAATGGCATAACACACTAAGTGTATATTTATGGAAAATCAATTCACAACATTGTAATTAGCAAGCACTGTAAGCATCAAAACGCTAATAAAAAGCAGTCACTCTAAGCAGGAATTAGCCCATAATGAAACTTGTACAAAACTACCTAACACATTTACCAATACTGACTTGGTTGATACTTAAAACTAATACTAATTTGCTTATGTGAGGCAGTACGAAGGTCTTATTTCCACAATGATGATGAGTACTATTGTAAAAGTTAATTTTCTCAAAATAAAATGCTATCATTGATATGTGGTCCAAACATTTTCAACATTACGTTATAGGAAATCCAAGGTCACATTGACACATAACATCAATGTTTGTATAGGCAGAAAAACTAAAAAGAAAAAATAATTGCGGTATAGTTTCCTTTTGAACGGCCTTTGAAGGGATTCTTTCAGACTCCCTATTTTTTCCCTGTTCCTCTTTCTCTCTGTCAGAATAGAAACTGTTATCAGTTTGGGTTGATTCTAGGCACTGATGGGAGAAATGAGGTCAGAATAACAGCAATTCAAATTAAAGGCCCAGAGGGAAGTTTCTTTAGTGACTCTGCTTCTATAGTAGAATAAATGCCTTTAAATTAGGTATATCTGCCACTACCACTAGTGTTCAAGCCTTAAAGTGTTCATCAAACCCTCTTCTATAGAAGGATGTTCGTTCATCAGCACACAAACTGTAATGCTTGGAGTTCCAAGATGCCCTCTTTTCTTAAAGACTCAGGTAAGGCGGCACTCTTAGAAACTGAAATGCTTAGACTTTGTTGTGTGTGTGTGTGTGTGTGTGTGTGTGTGTGTGTGTGTGTGTGTGTGTTGCACAAGTATTACTACTTTTCTTTCAATGCTTTTTGGAATTTTGTTTATATTTTTTATAAGAGAAGCTAACATTTGTTTATTATTGAAATGGTTTAGGAATCTATAAAACCCTGGTAGTATACCAAAGAATCGCATTCACCCTTTCTCCTACCTGTCTTGTTTGAGCTCCTTCCAGTTTACAAACCTTAGTTCCCCTGATTTTTTAAGGATGATGTGTGACAACCAGTGGGGCTGTAGAAATCATTAGCACTTCTCCATATTAAAGTGACTTGCATAGACAGGGAAAGAAGTGGCTGCTACCTTCTGAATGAAGCTCCTCTCACACCAAAAAGGAATTGAGTGATGTAGTCCCATCATCGATGAATCAATTTTGTATTAACTTTACCTTCTGGGATACGGTAACAGATTCACTTATTTCAGTTCTAAACTAATACAAATAGTAAGACACAACTGGATGATAGTGTCCTTCTTTAGGAAAGACCAATCAGTTCAGCTATAACTGGTAAAGTATGGCTTATTCTTTTGTTTTACTTTTTTTGCAGTGCTTGAGTTCAAGTCTGAGGCCCCTGATGCCAGCTGGTGTGTTTTATTTCTCAAGTAAGAATACAGGTCCCTTGTATTGTTAGATGCACTTTTTTTTTTTAATTTGGGGAGCTGGTATAGGGTGAGACAGGTTCTAATGAGGTAACCTGTTACCCAAGTTTTGCCTACCCTGTCTCAGCGTTCCCAGTCCTGGAATTGGTATCTATTTTTTATTAAATATTTAAATGAAATCATCTTATATGCTTATTATCCAAAAATTCAAATACACTGTCATTAATACAAAGCAAATAAGTAGAAAATCACTGTCTCTAGGAGGTAATGCTGAGAATGGAAAACTAGAAAATTCAGAAAACATTTTATTACAGAAGTGAGCCTTTTAAGCTGCATAATTCACTATTCAATTAATGTGACTTTAGTAAGAACCTTAAAATTTGTTAGTAAATGTTTCCATATGTTTACCTTTGGGTATTATATGCTTTTGTTTTTATTTTGTACAAGAAAGCTTCTTTGTTCAGATGCTCAGCCGATGCTGCCTCCTGGAGAATGAAAGGCAGAAGGGAGGCCCTCCCTGATGTCTCACTTGAGTGCTTAAGTTCACACCGTTTTGAACTTTGCTTTTCAGTTACCAGGCCTGTGATTTGCCTGAATATTTTCTGCCTTTTGTCTTTCAACATGTTAGTTGTTTTTTCACCGAGATCAAGTTTTCAATGGAAGTGTTTTGTTGCAACTTAATATTCACAAATATAATCAGTTCTGCTTCAGGTTGCTTCACAGTTCACCTCAGAGCCACCTGGTGGCTTCTGTTGCCTTTGTGTCCCACCGCAGCAACCTCTAAGGCCTGTGAACCTACCTGTCTCTTACTTCACTAAGATTAGATCGTTTTTATGTAACATATACAGTTGACCCATTTACATAATGAACTAAAAGGCAGAAAACAGATTATTGTCATAAAGAAAAGTTCTGTGTTCTAGTTTTTTTTTTTTTAAATATAAATTCTGTATCTTGGAGGAGATACCAAAGGCTGCTATCACCTTGATGAATATTAAGACTTACCACAAAATTGTTATACACCAAAAAGGAAAGGAATGCATTATATTGTCCAGAATAATTTTTAATTTTTTTTCTCAGAAATACTGTTTTCTTAAAATCAAGTGTTTTGACATAAGGACAATGTAGAACATTTAATAAGTAGTAGCATCTATATACGGTGGTTTAAAATGCTTGAATGTGAATTTATTTATTTATTTGGCTGCATGATTTTGAGGAGTCTGTTTAACCTTCATTTTTAAATTTGCCTGCAGTAGAGTGAAACTTGTAATAGCCCCATTGCTGTAAGATGAAATGTTTCTAATAATGAGAGCTAGCATTATGTGCATCGCTCACCATATGTCAGGCACTGTTTAAGCCTCTTGGACACAATATTTATTTAATCCTTAAAGCGGTTCCAGGGAAAGCTCTGCCTCACCAACATCTGGATCTTGTATATGAGGACACTGATGCTGGCTAGCCCTTGGAGACAGCTTTGTCTGTGATAGACAAGGTTTCTACGTGCTGAGTACAGAAGATAAGCTGTTAGAACAGAGAGTGCCCAGTGTACCCAGTGTTCACATATGGGCACTGAGGAAAAACAGATGCAGCACGTAGGCATCTTTGCAAGGTGAAGAGGTAAGCCCCAGGGTGAGTAAACCATGGAAAACAGAGAGCACCGTGTGTTCTGAAGAGGACAGCTCCATAGATGACAACGAGGGTAGTCTTCGCTAGTGATCTTTCACAGGCAGAAATCAAAAAAGAGCTGAAGTAAGGACCTTTTAAAATGAGTAAAGGAGAATGGATGCTGCTTTTTGGTCTGTTCACATTAGTAATTATAAGAAGTTGCAGAAAAAAAATAATTGGGAAGAAGTCCATCCCTGTCTGAGGGCAGACAGAATGCATGGTGAGGTGACACTGTGTGTCTGCTTTGAGTCCACAGAGAGCAAAGCCGAGGGTGGCTCTGTGCCACGGCCCTCCCTGCTCCTTTCGGGTATGAGAATTTAAGAGTCTACTCGGTGGTAGGTCCTGTGGGTAAGAGCAATGAGAATAACAACAAACATGCCTGTCCTCTGGGCCTGGGCACACCAAAGTGACCTTAGTGAAACTGCTGCTATCTATGGGTGATGTTTGGTTCGTTGGTTATGTTTTGCTTTTTAAGAGACATTCTCTTTTTAAAAAATTTTTATTTTAATTTTACTAATTTATTTACTAATTTAATTTAATAATTTATTTATTAATTTAATCTGAATAAAATTAATTTATTCAGATTATTACTCAATTGTTAACCCATCACTTGTATCCTCTCATTCCTCCCTCCCTCCGGCTTTCACCCTATTCCCCTCCCTTAGGTCCAAGACAGAGGGGGACCTCCTCCCCCACTATATGGTCATAGACTATCAAGTCTCATCTTGGTAGCCTGCTTATCCTTTCTCTGAGTGCCACTAGGCCTCCTCACCAAGGGGAGGTGGTCAAATATGGGGCAGCAGAGTTCATTCTCAAACATGTACAGTTATGTTCCATTTCCCTTTAATGGTAGCATGGGAAGGAGCATTTACTTTTTAGCCATACTCTAGGAAATGGAATGTATGAGAAATGGTCTGGGACCAAGTGGGCTTCATCACTCAGCTTAATAGCAAGTCAAAATCATTAAACACAAAAAGTGATTCAGCATCATGAAGTGTACGTCATCCATGAAAGGCACATTCCCACACTCCCAGTCAGTTCCTGGGACCATACACAATACTGCTGAGCCCTTAGATAGTGTTTCTCATAAGCCCACATATCTATGATAAACTTTAATTTACAAGATAATTATAGGGTGATTTCAAGCACTGAAGTACTCACACACGGATCTGATGGCTGAGGTAGCTAACTACGTAACCAGTGACCCACAGCGAACACAGCACAGATACACTAGACAAAGGGAAGTTGGATTGGCCTTGTGGCCAATGATTCCATTGTGCTCTGTAGGAGAGAGTGTGTACTGTAAACTACGGAAATTTCCATGTGATACTTAGGATTGCAGTTGTCTGCATGTAATTAAAACCGTGGAGAGTCATATTGGGGTTAATAAAAAAGTGAGCATTAAAGAGGTGTCAAGAAGTGTGTGATAAGCTGTTGAAAGACAGCATCTTACTTAGCATTCAAAAATGTCCTGTGCAGAAACTTGAGACAAAGAAAAGCAATCAGTCCAGAGTCATAGAGAAACTGAGACTTAGACCTTTACTCTCTGTCTCCCTCCCCCTCCCTCCTCCTCCCTCCCCCTCCCTCCCCCTCCTCCCCCTCCCTTCCTCCCTTTGCCTCTCATTATGAGAAAGACTCCCTCTCACATGCAAAGTTGTAGGGAACTTTTGTTCCTAACAACACACTACTGGGATGGTTTTAGCACTCCTTTTCTGGTTACAGCAGGACCTCCTCACACATGGTCTGGCTTTTTGTGATTTAAGTAACAGTATCATTTAGTGAGAAAAATCTTACTCGCGCACAGGTTATCTTAAACCGTGCGTACACTCCGCACTCCCTCATTTATCCAGAGAGTCAGGAACCAATCCTTCCCAAAACATACACTAAGCCTTCCAGGCTTTTACTGTGACCACAGGCTTCACTTGAAGGATGGTGATTGGTAGTGGTTAAGACAACGCTCAGTGGGAGAGGACGCTCTTAGTTCTGCTATGACTTAATGTGCCAGGATGGATTGGTACCCGTGGGCTGGAGGGGGCTCCCCTTCTCTGAGGAGAAGAGGAGGAGGGATGGGGTTAAGGAGTGTAAGGGTGGGACTGGGAGGCCAGGAGAGAGGGGACTCTAACTAGGCTGTGAAGTGATTAAATAAATTAATGATAAAGGGGGAAAAAGGCAAAGTTTGGGTGGAGGATAAAAGGAATTCAGGAGATGACACAGCAGATGCAGGAAACAGGGATGCAATAGTTACTGTGGCCTAGAGAAAGTGGCCACACTTAGTCATGAACCCTCTCTACCTGCAGCCAGGAGGGGGGGATGGGGAATGGAGCACACGCGTGCACGCGCACACACACACACACACACACACACACACACACACACACACACCCTATTTCCTACCACTCATATCCTTTGCTGCCACCTACTGCCTAATCCATGGCCAAAGCTTATCTCCTGGGGCCAAGAGGCTGGAGATTTGGATAGCTGATGGTGGGTCAAGGCTGTAGCATACCCAGTAAAACAACACAAAGAGGTAAATGGCGGATAAGTATATTTGGTCTTGAGAGGACATCACCTAGGTGTCCTGAGCTAGTCTCAAACTCTACCTTTTCCTGCCTTCTATTCTCAACTGCTCCAATTACAGGCATGCTCTACCACAGCTGGCTGGGAAAATAAACTCTAAGGAGTATTTCAGGTTTGTCATATGTATTCTCTGCCTACTCTACAGTTTATGTCTTTCAGTAACACTTGACATGTGATTCTAAAGCTATTTATACAGAACGGAAAGAATCCTCCTTAATTGCACCACTTGGCATTCCAAGTTTGTGTTGCTTGAAATACACACCTTGATACATGCTATTAAGCTGAGTGTGTCTGAAGAGGGTAAGCCTAGACCTTCCAGAAGGTATTGAAGAGAGAAAATAACATAGAGAAAAAATGAAATTGTCATTTTTCCATTGCACACCCTTGCTTGGAGACTATGGAAAGAATTTCTCGTTTCCCTTTAAAAACCATGCCAGGGGCAGAAGACTGGCCTTTAACACCTCTTTTTCTCATACTGTCTTAGTTACGGGTACTATTGCTAGGATAAAACACCATTATCAAAAGTACCTTGGGGAGGAAAGGGTTTATTTGGCTTGTGCTTCCACATTGTAGGCCATCACTGAAGGAACTCAGGACAGGAGCAAGGACCTGGGGGCAGGAGCTGATGCAGAGGTCCTGGAGGGGTGCTGCCTGCCAGTCTGTTCCTCATGGCTTGCATGGAGCCTGGGACCACCTGCCGAGGGTGGCGCTAACCACAGTACACTGTGCCCTCCCGCATCAGTCATTAATCAGGAAAATGCCCCCACAGACTTGCCTACAGTCCAAACTAATGACAATGTTTCTCAGTTGAGGTCCCTTCTTCCCTGATGGCCCTCACATTGTTTTAAGTTTAAAACAAAACTCTAACCAGGTTTTGTAGCTAGGGTTTCTTTTTCCGTATTATGTAACATAAAACTTCTTTTCATTATTTTATTTGTTTTTTCCAACATAATAATTTTATTAATTCCTTGAGGATTTCACATCACAGGTTCCTATCACGATCACTCCCCAGTCCTTCCTGTCCACCGGCCAACGCTCCATCCCTGTGACTTCACTCCCTGAAAAAAGAAGTCCAATTTCTGTTATCTATACTCACTGGAGCATGGTCAAGCTCTCACTGGCCTGCCTCTTAAATAGATCTGACTCCTTTGCATCACACACCCCTGCTGGAAGCCTCCTGTTGTAGAGAGCAACACTTCAGCACACTACCAAAGTTTTAAGAGTTCTCTTCAGTGGCTTCTGTTTAGGCTGTGACTGTTTTCACTAGTCTTGGGAGGTGGAGGAAGGAGTTGTCCTAGAAGTCTCCCATGTCCTCCCTTCTCAGACCCAAGTCTGAAGTCATCACTATCACTGCAAAGGCAGCTTTGTTGCGGGAGCATGAATCATGAGCTTCCACACGGTTAACTGGTATCAGCCGAGACCACAAACAGGGCATCTGCTTGCAGTAGGGCCACAGACCCAGACAAGGTCCTTCATGCCCCTGGGACCACAGACATTAACATTCTTTCAGGATGGAGCACAGACCACGGACATCCATCAAGCCTTTAACGGCAACATGGCCCCATGGGCATCAACACAAACCTGACCACAGACATGGCCATAGGTGGCAGCACAGGTCTGGACATCACCATTGTCTCAGATGGCAGTCCAAGCCACTCAGATCGGTATGGCCACCCTATGCCAGCAATGCTTATGAGCATCAACATGGCTTAGGGATGCAGCACAGACCATTAGCAGCTTTGTGGCCTTTGGTGGTAGCACAGGCCATGGACATCAACATGGACCACGGATGCGGTAATAGCCTCAAAGTTAGGGTTTGTATTGCTGTGATGACACATGAAACACCATGGCAGCAAAGCAAGTTGTGGAGGAAAGAGTTTACCTAGCTTATACTCATCACTGCTCATGATTGAAGGAAGCCAGGGTAGGAACTCAAACAGGCTAGGAACCCAGGGCAGGACCTGATGCAGAGGCTATGGAGGGGTATTGTTTACTGGCTGGTTCCCCATGGATTATTCAACCTCCAGGACAGTCTTCCCAAGGGTGGCACAACCCACAAAGGACTGGAATCTTCTCCATAACTAAATAAGAAAATGTCCTAGAGGCTCCCCTGTAGGTTGATCATTGGGAGGCAATTTTCTCAACTGTGGCTCCTTCCTCTTAAATGAGTGTAACTTGTGTCAAGTTGGCATAAAACTTGTAAGCACATCTATCTTGTCACTTTTCTCCCAGGAAGGGAAAATGGTATCTAACTGGTAAGTGGCTGTAGGTGATATTTTTCTCTCACTTTTATTTTCTGCCGATTTTCCTTTGTATGAAACACATGAGACAAGGTTGGTACACAGATGCAGGCCTTATACACTGATGTTGGAAGCAGGTACGTGGGTAGGTAGGAAGCAGTGGGGTTATCAATAATACTGAAAAGTAAAACTATTCATTCATATAATCATATAAGAAATATCGATGGTACCCTCCATGTTAGCTCTGTTTTCCAACTCAAATAGCCAATAGTGAAGCTATCTTTAGATCTCCAGCAGTCTAACAAATATTGCCTGAATGATTTTCTAGGAAAGAAAGAGAGAAATGATCTTTATTGCTGCATGCTGAGGAGCCCAACAGCAACTATCTTGAAGAATGAAAGCAGAAGACTTCTCCAACCCTCCACAGAGACACATTTTATACCAACTCTCACGCACTCACTCTGTTTGAAGAGGCCCGTTATAGAAGCAGGGGATGGCTCTAAATGGACCTCAGCTGCTGGAAAAGCGATGAGCTGCTGAGAGACTGAGCGGAAACTGATGCAGCAGCTGAGGACCGGATTTTAGCTTCTATTCGGGTGTACGTAACACCTAAATCTGCTCCTGTCATCCCTTGCTCCCTTCCCAAATGACCTTCTAAAATTCAACAAGAAATGAACAACATGAAAACAAACCTTCCCAATATCATCACCAGTTCTCCCTCTCTGGAATCATCTATATCTCTGCTCTCTTCATTCTTTCTGTTTCTTCAAATTCAATAACCTTCCTCCATCACAGCTTTTGGCATGTACCGTTTCCTCAGCTGAAAATGTTTTCCACACCTGGGTCCTAATTCCTTCTGCCCATTATTCTTATTCAAATGAAGCTTCCTCCCAGCTAAGAAAACTTTTATATGTAACACCGTGTTGCTGATATATTCTTACCATCCATACTTTCAAGTATAGCAGAATTTATGATGGTTTTAGTTGCCAACTTGAAACATGAAGCAATCTGGAATCACCTGTGAAAAGATTCTCAAGGAAATGCTGTATCTCAGTCGGGAATGCCCAATCAGGGGTGTAGAGCATGATCTTCACAACCTGATGAGACAAGACCCAGCACACTGTGGGTGGCAACATTCCTTAGGTCTGGGTCCTAGTCTATGTAAGAGGGAAGAAGTGCACAGAGTAGTGAACACTGATATATTCACTTTCTCCTGTACTCCTTCCTAGGGATGGCTTTCCATCAGGGGATTTTATCACAGCAACCAGGATAAAACTAGAACAATTGTTGCGTGCTCACACACCCCTATAGCCCTCTTCCACTTTCTCTTGCACCCTAGTTGCTCTAGTTTGGTTTCCGTTGCTGTGAGAAACATCATGTGCAAAAGCACTTGGTAAGAAAGGGGTTTATTTCCACTTACCAGTTACAGGTTATCATTGAGGACACTTAGAGGAAGAGCTTGCAGCAGTGACCGTGGGAGATTGCTGCTTATTGACTCTCTCTCTCTCTCTCTCTCTCTCT
>OU015747.1:2499483-2513643 GCA_907169655.1 Acomys percivali | reverse complement strand
ATAAAATACCTTCTGCACTGGTAGCTAAGCCTAGACGGAGGTTTTTTGGTTTTTTGTTTGTTTGTTTTGTTTTGTTTTTTATGATCACATAGTGGATGCTATTAACATTTCTTTATTCTGCAACTCAGTCATTGATTTAACAGAAGACAATGTGGCTTTCTATGATTATATCAGCCATTAGTGTCCAGACATGCAAGCATTCAATATGAATACACTACCCCTAAACTGTGACTAGTTTTTGGCAGGAATGCCAATCCAACACAAGAAACCCACATAACATTGGGGCATGATTTTCCATCATCCAATCATGAGTAGGCATTTGATATTCTTGATAATTTTAATTATATCTATTAGTAGTATATGTGTCTGTGTGTGTATGTTTCAGTATGTGTGTGTATGTCTCAGTATGTTTGTCTGTATGTATGATGTATGTGTGAGTGCAGACTCATTCATGCCATGGAATTGTGTTGATTTCAGAAGGTAACTTTCAGGAGTCCACTCTTTCATGCACAGTTAATTCTGAGGATAAGGCTCAGGTTGCCTGGCTTGTGTGGCAAGGGCTTTTGTCTCCTGAGATGTCTCACCAGGCTGAGGAATCCTATACATCTGTTTTCTAATTTTGGCAGCCCTGCTAGCACGAGACATTAGCCTACCCCAAGCAGCGCATTTTTATTAGTAAGTCACCTTTCCTTCTTCATATTCCTTAGCATGTACACTTTATTTTTTGTCATAGTCTCCATATTAGGGTGAAAACATTTACTGAACCTGATATTTTATGTGTTTTTTTTTTTTGTAATACTGATATTTTATCATGGAAAACCTTTTTGTTCCATCTGTTATTTTTCATATTCTTTTGAATAAGAAGTAAAAACCACCATTTCTGTTTCTTTATTTAACATGAAAAAACAAGCCTCATATTTATGAATTTCAAAGATCCACCAAACCTTTAAAAAAAGAAAAACACATAGGGGAGGGGAATAAGGGGAAAATGAGAGGGAGGGAAGAATGGGAGGATACAAGGGATGGGATAACCATTGAGATGTAACAAGAATAAATTAATAAAAAATTTTAAAAAAAGAAGGAAACAAAAAAAGAAAAGAAAAACAACCAAAAAGGAAATAAAAACAGGAATTATTAAAGATAGCTCTTTCCTAGGTTATATAAAAATATATGATTGACATGGAGAATTTTAAAAATACATAAATTATTAACACCAGTACACTGTGAGTGAAGAAAGTGCAGGACGTACCTTGCTGGAAAAAAATACATCTAGAACAAAACAGCACTAGAGAAATCTACTAGGTTGATCAAAGCAAAAGCATATTATTAATTTCATCTTCTGTTTAATGGATGGTCAACTTATTCTTTAATATAAACTGTTACAATATTCCTAAAATATGCATGGATATTTTTTCTGCCTTAAAAAAAGACCTATATTGGAAAGTACTAAAATGCATGTATCTACTGAAAACTTCATAAAATGATCCCACAAGAGGAAAAAAATAACACGTTGTGAACACATGGTATCGCATGAAGAGGATATCTTGTTTAATACATATATAGTTTCTATGTGTTTATACTTTTATTGCAAATATTAATGCTATGATTTTCATCTGTAATTTTATTTGAATGAAAATGCATTCTAGTAAACAATAAGGCATTTTATAATCTAATGAAATTATAAAGAAGCTTATAAGTAAAACATGATCAAGAGTTTAGCTTAATCAGTATTAACATATCAGCATGCCAATAACCCTAGGTCATCAGTAAATTCAACTTAATTGGTATTTTTCTTATCATGCAGTAAATCAAATAAAAGACTGATTGCACAAAAACCAGCTGACTCCCTTGAACCAGCCTGAAGCTGATTTTCAGGAAATAAGTTTCTTCCACACAGATAAAAAAAAAAAAATGCTAGAACACCCAGAACAGAGTGAGTATTCAGAACACAGTATACATCTGTTTCAACTAATCCACTGTCTTTGCATAATGCTTCAAGCATTGTACCTTTTTTTGCCATACTTTTGCTAGTGACAGAAAACAGGTAAATGACACAATACCTTTTTATTAAAGATAAGGGATACGGCAAGGATGTGAGCTAGAGTTGTAGATGCTAATATATGAAGGCAGCTGTACAGTCTACTCAGTTCCATTATATGAGAAATTCCTCAACTTTGTTGTAAAATTCTGTTGAGTCAAACTATTTAGAATCCACTCAGACAGTCCTCAAAATTAGGGGAGCCTGAATGCTTTGTGTTCCTGGTAAAAACTCTATTTCCTCCTGAAAAGCCTTTGGGTTTGCATTCCTCATAGTTTGCCTTCTCTCAGAACGAAGCCTTGATCTCCTATTTCAAGTTTGTCTTTCCGCTTGGGCTCATTGACCTTTTATTCTCATTTTCTTCAAGGAACATGTTCCATGGGTCATATATAACTCCCCCTGAGTGGCTACCTGCCCCCACACACCTTTATCTTAGGTTTGCTAGCTACAACTATCTGAGTTTTCCTGCTTCACTGTCTTTGAAGAGTCCTCATTCCTTGATCATGTCTCACCACATCCCTTCCCTACTGCCATGGCTACATGTTGCCCTTGGCAGTAGAGCCTTGACAAATAGCCCTGTCAACATTAACTATATGAAGATGACAAAGTTCTCTGGCTATTCATCAATCGTTCACCTATTTTCCTGCCACTTGAGGTGTACAGACCATGGATTAATGCCTGCCATCTCCTGTTCCAGCCTCAAAGTCTGTACTCCTTCACTTTGAACAGCTGAATGTTTTTTCTCTTTCTGCACTTGAACTGTGTCAGGGTACCTCTTACTCCTTATTTGTAGTATCATTTGGAGATTGATTATTTCCCATTTATTGGCTCTGTCCAGACATCTTATAGCCAAGAAACACACACACACACACACACACACACACACACACACACACACACATACCCTACTAGCCACTGCCACCAACAGAATGGCCCACAAATAAATTAATGAAATCAAATGGTCCCAAACTTAGAATCCTTTAGCAGCTCCAAAGCCTCTGTCTCTCACACCCTTAAATCAACTACTTTAGTTATACATTCTCAGTCTCTTTTTGTAGTGTAAGTATATTCCAAATAGGGGGGGAGGGGAAGGGACTCATCCTTAGTGACTTATGCTTCCCAAATTAACTGCTTACTCCTGGTAGTTCATATGATTTCTTTTTTTTTTTTTCTTCACAACATATTCTCTCTCTCTCTCTCTCTCTCTCTCTCTCTCTCTCTCTCTCTCTCTCTCTCTCTCTCTCTCTCTCTCTTCCTCCTCCTCTCCTCCCTCCTTTCCTCCTTTTCTCATCCTCTCTCTCCAGAACACTAAACATAAGATCTACCTCCTTCATAAAACTTTAAGTGAACAATACACTCTTGTTAACATCAGATTTCTAGAACTGAATTATCTTTTAGAATCAAATTGTGGACCAACCATGCCAACCGTCATTCTCTCTGTTGCTATGCATCTGTTTTAGCTTTTTTTTTTATACAAGCATAAACTTATGGTCCTGGTCTGGCAGGCAGGCTTACTTTATTATCTTGAAATGCCCTACAGGTTCATTCTTGCTGCTACCTGTGGTGTGGTTACTTTCTTTTCTAAGGCTGAATAATAATACTGTGATGGCTATAATTTTATAGTATTGTTCCATTTTATCATTTATGTCATGTTTTCTTCATTTCTTTCTCCATGAAGCTCATGCTATTTCTAAATATTGGCTAACCTGAGAAATGGTGTAATGAACACTCTTCAAGAAATTAAAAGCTTTCCTACCATGAAGCAATTTCCTCTCTAGTTTTATATTCAAAGAAATAGAGAATGGGATTTTTCTTTTTAGATATTATAGATTTTTCACTATTCCGTTACACCTCTAGTTTTATGTCTTACCATTTTTAGTGTTATATATGTGCTGCTGGTGTGACCTATTTTGGTTTTACAGTGATAGTGATGGAATACAGGACTTCAGGTCTTCTGTCAGTGGGCAACAACCTCATCCAGTGTGAATTATTAAAAACTTGCACAAAATTATGTGCATGGCCATCACCATTTTAACATATTAATGTGTGGCTATGAGTATCTACCTGAGCAAAGCATCCCCACCATAATGGGAGCATATATTATCTGTGCATAATCTGTAGGCATAAAGCCTGCAAACGCTGTCACTCAGTGTTCTTCAGAAAAATGGAGACACAGAGGACCCCAAACCCTTTGTGGGTCCATGACACACTGCTGCTACTCTGAGTTAATAAAAACCCAAATGTAAAAAGTGCTTTATGTAAGCATGCAGCTCCAGCTCAGGCAAAATGTCAGAAGGTTCCCTGGGCTGCACCACAACCAGTGAGGAACTTCTCTTGGGCGGTAACAAATATTTGGATTGGTCTATCTACCCCTTGTGTCTTCCTGGTTTCAAATGTAGCATGTGTGGAATGTCATGTGCTCTGTTGTGTCTCTCCGCCTCCTCTCTGTCTCTGTGATGTACCCTTGCAGTCGCGTGTATCACAAGATCCTCTCTCTCTCCCTCTCAATAGCTGAGTTGATAAGATTCCACTGAATGATTAAACTAAACTGCCTTTCCTATCTTCCCGTTGATGGGAATGTGGGTTGTTTCTGGTTTGGAATAATAAACATTCTTCAACATGTCTTCTGGCCAGCACACATACAAGCTAATGAGGTACAAAAGAAAAAAAAAAAAGTCCTTTGATTCTCTGAATGAATCTTCTTTACAGTGTTTGGTAATGAGGGAGTTCTTTTTTGTTTTAGATTTCATATTCACTGCCTAATTAGCTTGTTTTGCTAATCAATTATTCTTCCTCATACTTGGGTTTTAAATACGTATTGCAAATGTGGGAATATTACTTAACAACATAGTGACTCTATAGACACTATAAATTACATTTGTGTTTTGTCACCTTCTCCTCATTCCTTTCCTCTTCATTAACCACTCTTCTTGTCTTCTTTTTCTACCGTCCTTTTTTGTATTTCCCTCCTCTTCCTCCAACATGTAAAATATTACAGATTGGTGTAGACGCACACTTCCTACGCTGTTAGAATGTTTCTTCCCCTCATCCTATGGAGAGGGAACCACAATTCTGAGTTTAGTGTCTGTGATTTCTACGCTTGTATAAATTCTGCCCCATATGCACGTGTACCTTAAATTATATGAGTTGTTTGTTTGTTTTGGCAAGGCCTCAAGTAGCAGCCGCTACCTCGTGATCCTCCTGCCTCATCCTTCCACATGCCAGGACAACCGTTGTAAATCTCTATTTCACGCACATTTCATTAAAAATTGTATAGATGCAACCACTTCACATGCTACTTTCTGCTGCTTGTTTTTCTTTAACATTGTATATGTAAAAGACTGATGTTTGTGTAGCTGTAAGAACCCTTGTATCATTATACAAAATATGCCAGTAAGGTACTGCAAGTATGCAAAGGTAAGATTTTCCTCTTAGTTTCTTATAAGTGTTTCTGTATTTTCAATTTTACTATTGCCAGATTCATTTTCAAATTACACGTGATGATTTTTAACAGACATGTTCATTTCCATTATTGCATGTCTTGTCACGTGTGTATTTAACTTGGTTTGAATGATTTTTACCTATGTAACGCAGGTTCAGTGAAAAGCCACTGTTTTCTCACTAGCTGGCATGAATATGAGTCTACACAGATTTTATCTCTGAAGACATTTAACGCCCCATGGAAGTCCTTGTTGTCATCTCTTTGGCAGCAGAAAAAATAGATTCAATGGTGCAAACTAATTTTTGAAGGACTCAGTTTGTCAGCAGAGAGCCAGCACTTCAACCCAGGTGGACCAAGTCCAACGTCCTTGTTTTTATCCACAAACTGGTATGTAACTCAATAATATTAATGGCTTTTACTTCGATGGGTGTATTTTATATTCAATATTTTATCATTTTTTGCATTTGTCAGATGTTCATGTTTCATTGGCTCACAGTAAATGTGTGTGTGTGTGTGTGTGTGTGTGTGTGTGTGTGTATGTGTGTGTGTGCGCGCGTGCATACATGTTGGTTTATAGAGGTTTCTACTGTACTCTTCCTTGGCCATTCTGAATCCCAACCCTATAGCCTCCCACATTCTAGGTGCTAGGAAAGAACTCTATTCATGAGCTCTATTCACAGCTCATTAGTACAGATCCTGAAAAGTAAACATTTAATTTAGACACACATGGCCCTTAATTTTCCAATAATTTCTGATGTAATTTTGACTGTTTTTCTCCTTAATTTCATGTTTGAAGATGTGTCATTCCTCATTCACATTTTTTATGCACATTGTTATTTGAGCAGTTCTCTTATTTCAAGATCCTCACTTTTTTGTCTCTGTTCTCATAAACTATAAAGCCACCTGTAGTGACTACTGTTATTTTGGGAAAATATTTCCACCAAGATAATTTTCTCTTTACACATATCAAGATATTATAATTGTTACATCTTCTTACTAAGTCTTGCTACTTAGTAAAGTGGACTTTACTTACAACTATGGTAACATTAGGCCATGTCAACCTTCATGTCTGATTGTACATTTTAGGATGTATCAGAAAAGTTAAGTAAATATAAACCAACTACTAGTTTGGAAAATGATTCAAGATTTAGGTCGATGTTTTGACTATTGGAATGTAATGTTTTATTCAGTCTTTACAAGCATAAGCATGGAAGAATGTCGCCCTTTGTGTCCCTTGTTTGTCTTTCTTTGAGAATTTATGTCTTTATACCAAAGTTCTACATGACATTTGTTAGAGTTATTCCTAGGGTTCATTATCATTGTAAGCAATATTGCTCCCAAAGTTTCAGTTTGCAATTGTTTATTGATGTTATGCAAACTACAAATGATTAGGTTTACCGGCTTTTTTGTTTGTTTGTTTGTTTTCTTTCTAAAATAAAGTGTCATTTATCTCCTGAGGCTGGTTCTTTTTGAAGGCTATAGATGATGAGTCTATTGATTAAAACCGTTTTCTCATATATGTTATAGGGTTATTTCCTTTTTGATTACTGAGAAAGATTTTTAATAGTACCTTTTAGGCAGCTCACAGCCACTATAACTTCAGGTCCAATGAGCTTTCATCTTCTGGATTCAAGGGCTACCTACATATATGTGGCATTCAACCTCACAGACACACACATACACATACATACATATTTGAAAGAAATATATTTTAAATTTTCATGCAAAGCTCTATTTTTATACTATTCATTTCCTAGGGTAATCTGGAATTTATTGATTGTATTCATTTAACAGAAAACATTTGTTCTGTTTTTTCTTTAATACAATTGTTCATAATAAACTAAAACCACTCATGCACTATTACTTTTCAGTATTGCTGTTCCCTGATTTATTATGCTTCCTCTTTATTCTTATTCTACCCCGGTGGATGAGTGCAGTTCACTAGACTTTTCAGAGAAACATTGAATTTTTTACTGCTTTTTTAATATAGGTTATTTACAATATCATCTGGACCTGGTTTTTCCATACTAAAGTAATTTATTACACCATATTTATTTATTTATTAAAATGAAAGTTTTGATTCATATTGACTACTAAGGTTATTTTTCTTCCACAAATTTTAATAAACTATGATCTTTTAAAGAATTTTTTGTTCATTAAAGATGGACTTTCCTTTTTAAGTAAATACACAGTACTGTTTTGATTTAATATTTTTTTAAAAAACTACATTGTTTTCAATTTCTCTTCAGGCTGTTTGTTAAAATAAGCTTTTTAGGGAATGTCTAAACTTTCATTTTAGTAATTCTAACTCTGGGATCTAAACCACATAAACCAGATGAAATATATTACATGGCAAACATTAGCACCTTTGCTTATGGTTTGCTGGATAGGTAAGGCTGCACGATGCCCTATAGTTGTGAAAGCTACAATTTCAAAACGGGGAGGGCATGTGAAGAGGCAGCAGGTACAGGAGGGTTACTGCTGATCTGATGGTGCACACTGCAGGAGGCCGTGTCCCGTTTACAGATAAGAATCAGGTTTATGCATTTCCTTCCATTTCTAACTCAGATTTGGAGTCTAAGATTTCTCCGCAGACATGAAAATTACTGGTAGAAAGCAGCAGTCGTCATCTGAGGGTTATCGTGATAGCGGTGTGCCTTTTCTCGCCTCTATGGGCCACTCACCAATGCCAGTGTCCATGGGAAATCTTTGTGCTTTTCCTTAACCGTGTCCAGGGTTTGCCAAAGAGAGCCCTGCAGAGTGCAAGCTGGGTGCGTCAGAGCTTCCTGAGGGGACCCTCAGCAATCCGAGCCCGGCCCATGCAGCGATTCGAGGGTCCTGCTTCTATTTGCTTGCTTTGTGCTGAAGCACCAAGCAAAGGAATGAATAGAAGAGTTGGGAGGAGGAGGAGATGGCCGAGGAAGAGGAGGGCGTGGCTTAAATACTGTACTCAAATATGAAATGCTAAAAGAATAAATTCGTTAACAAGAGAATCCACTTGCACGGTAAACGCTCACGGACACAGGGAGAAACCCGAGACTTTCTCTGTTCCCCTTTGTAACCGTCCAGAAGTTATCTACAAACCATTCAGCCTGAGCTGCTCTCTGATTATTGCTTCATAAGAGACCACAAGCGAGATGAGGGGATTAAGTAATTGATTAAATCAGAGGTTCAAAAAATAACCCTTGAAGCCTCCTGCATTCTGCCACGGAAAAGCCCCTCAGGGTTCATAAACACACTCTTTTATCAAGGAGTGTGCAGTACCAGCTGTCTTCATGCGCTTGGAGTTCTGGTAAATCCTATTTTAAAACCCAAAGACTTCCTCTTCTGTACCAATTAAGATATGAGGTTTATGATTTAAATATTTTCTATTGTACCTTTTTTTATTAATTTATTCTTGTTACATCTCAATGGTTATCCCCTCCCTTGTATCCTCCCATTCCTCCCTCCCTCCCAGTTTCCCCTTATTCCCCTCCCCTATGACTGTTCCTGAGGGGGATTACCTCCCCCTGTATATTCTCATAGGGTATCAAGTCTCTTCTTGGTAACCTGCTGTCCTTCCTCTGAGTGCCACCAGGTCTCCCCCTCCAGGGGACATGGTCAAATGTGAGGCATCAGAGTATGTGAGAAAGTCATATCCCACTTTCTATTGTATCTTAAGGCCATAAGGCATCTAAACAATTTTTCTGTCTTTCCAGATATATTCTGATAATTTAAATTTTTATGCATTCTTTTCATAGTAGGACATTTTAATTTCAATCGCTCAATAATGCAGTACAACTATTCAGAGTTTTAGTGATTAAAAATATGCTTTTGTCCATAAATCAATAAATTAAGGAAAAAACTGTTCCATTGAACATTCATAATAATTTTGTGTTATTCCTGTGACTATAAACCCAAATCCACTATTGATAAATTTCAGGTATGAAAGGAAAACTAATTATGCTGTGTCATTGAAATACATGAGGATCTATTGAGTACAACACATAAGTATTCATCATAAAGGAAGAAAAATTACAAATTGATTTTTAATGTATACAGTTAAGTGTTTCTGCTCAACCAAGAAGAGTATGAAAAATACAGCCCATAAAAATTGATGTCTCAGTTTTACATATAAAAATTGACACACATTTTTATTTAGTAAGAGACAAGTATCTAGAGAGGCTGTTGAAAACCTTTATATGATCTATAGATGAATAGAAGAAATTAGACAGTTAAGTATATAAAAGAATCTCTAAAACTCAACAAAGACTGACAATCAAGTAAACATCCAATGAATAGGGCAAATTCCCCAAGAAAAAGTGCACATATAAATATAGAGTAAACATGTGAAAGCTGTGTTGCTTTTCAGATTTTTTTTTAATCTGCTATACATAAATTTCTTCTAAATTGAAACAACCCCTCCTGAAGGAAGAAAGGAGAGTTGTGAGACACAAGAAGTGAAAAAGCACACATCTAGGTAAGCTGAAACTTCCAAGATTCACCTGGCTTCAGTGTTACAGAAACACTAAATAATCCCTGGGGAGATTTTCTGTTAAGTGGAGGCATCTGAGAAGAATCCCACCCAGCTGCGTACAAGTCACACAGCAAGCCCCTGGGATGTGGTTTCTCTGTTTGCTCACCCAGAGAAGAGTATTTCCAGTGAAGCAGCTGCCTCTGAGCTATTCTTTCTCTTGAGAGTAGCCCATCACCCATACTCTTGGTTTTCTAAGTTAGCCTTCCATAGAATCTTTTCTTTGCTCTGTCACTGGTGCCATTGGAGTCGGTAGACCTTTGTGCTGCGTTTCTTCCAGGTAGAGTTTCACACAACGCTATTAGCAACAGGTGGGGATGTTGAGAATGAAGTCTTCATATATTGCTGGTGGGATGTGAGCTGGTGCTGGATTTAGAAAAGCTGCTTGGCAATGTAGTGAAAATTAAACCTGAGCCTCTGTATCACCTGCGTGACAGGCCGGCTGATGATATCAAACAGAGTCACAGAGTAGTCATCAGAACTTGTGAACTCAACACGTCACCTGACAGATGAGACTGAGATGGTGTCATTAAATTAAAAGGCTCTTAGGAGCGGGCTTACATACGCAGCCGTTGGTGAGTTTGATATAATGACAAGAGTTCCTATGGAAAAAGGGAGATGTTTAAGCAGAGCAGAGTGGGAACCACAGAAACCATCAGTAAAGGTCATGGCAAAAAAGACAGGATTCGGAGAGTCCAGGTCGCTTTAGGACTGGAAATAGTCAAGAGGCACGGGGCTCAACACCATGGTAAAAGTGTATCTCAGACTTCTGAGTTCCAGATGCACATGCGTTGTTTGAATCCATTATGAATGTAGTAATTTAAGAGAAATTAATTATGCGTTATGAATGCAGCAATTTAATAGAAACGAATACTCTCTATTGAAACAATTTCTTTCTTTACTGTAGTCTAGAAGGGAGCATATATTACAGGGGAGAAACTAAAATGCTTATATTAATAAAGTTCGTTGCCTTTTCTCTTTCATTTTAACTTTTTCCCTTCTATCTTCCCTTTTTATTTTTTTTATTTTATTATAATGTATTCACATTACATTCGGATTGTAATCCTCTTGCTCTTATCTTCCTGTTCCCTCCCTCCCTCCCTCTTCCTCCCTCTCCTAACCCCTCTCCCTCCCCTAGACCTCTGACAGGTGGGGTGCTCCTCCCCCACCATCTGACCACAGCCTATCAGGTCTCTGGATAGCCTTCATCCCCTTTCTCTGTGTTCCCAGGGCCTCTCCACCAAGAGGCAATGACCAAGTCATGGTCAGTAGAGTTCCTGTCCGAGGCAGTTTCCCCCCTCCCTCTCCCCCCACCTCCCCCTGTTTCCCCACGTGGAGAATGACCTGTCCATCAGCTACATCTGAACAGGGGGTCTAGGTTCTTTGCTTGCAATGTCCTTGACTGGTGCATGAGTTTCTGCAAGCCCCACCCCCCGGGGTCCAGATTCACCAGCCTTGACACACTCCTTGTGGAACTCCTGACTACCTCCCCCAAACTATCTTGAAGCCAGTCCCTTATCAAGAGCATACTGAATAAGCATCTTATGACGTGTTCTCATCACAGAACACGTGTTCGTGTTGAGAAATGGATGATCTATAAAGACATAAAATGTTATGAGTAGTGGTATCACCCACAGCATACAGTCAGAGTCGGTATATAAACAGTAAAAGTTGTCTGATATAACGTGTACAAAACAGAAATATGGTCTGGCATGAGATAACATACCCTTAAACTCATCGCTGGGGAAAGCTGGAACAGGGGGATGTTAAGTTTAAAGCGCGGCTGCTCTGTAGTGAGAGCTTGACTTAGAAATCTAAAGCAAAACACGAAGCAAAAGGAATTATTATGGAATATTTCAATAACTGATACATTTGAATAACTTGCATTTGGGAAGAGCACCCAGTAGAGAAGGCAGCAGAAGCTCTGTCTTGAGGAGCTGCTAATGCTCATTACTTACTTTGGTCATGGCTAGCAAGGGCTATTGGCCTGTGAAATCTATCAATTTTATGTATTTAGTTTACACTTTAACAAAAAAAAAGAATGAGACAGAAATTTCAATTGATTGACAAGAAGGAAGATTAAAATCCGTGTAAAGTTTAAAACATTAAAATTTTAAAATAATTTTTATAAGCCATCTTGGATAATTCATCAAAACATCAACCAAGGACTTCCAGAGGTCTTATTTAAAACATGAAACAGTCTCTCAAGGCCCAAAGGTCTTGCCTGAGGCTAACAATGTCCCTAGAGTGCAGTCTTAAAGCCATGAATATTTAATTGAATGGTTAATTGAAATACTTATAAAAATATTCCCTCAAGTTGACACAATGACAAAAGTTTTCCTCTAATTATTTTGCTCATATCCCTCTTGGGACTAGAACCTTAATTTAGGTTAAATTTTAGCTGCATTCGCTTGTGTCTAGATGCCTTTCCAATTCTAGCGATCTACCAAGTATTTTCTCCTTCCACTGAAAGGCACACCAGTGTTCTCAGTGCGTGCTGCTCTGAGTTCAAAGTGACAAGAAATAGGCACAGTGGTCATAATCTAAGTGACCAAACACTTGGAAGGAGCAGATGAGACCCCTGCTCCTCAACCACTGCTACAAAAAGTGGCTAGCAGCCACTGTCAAAATACAGACATCTTGATTTATTGGCCTGAGCTTCAGTTTGTAAGAAGCAAATAGCTGCATGGTTGGTGACACGCGTGGATAGCCTCATCTCGACTGAATCACGCTACACCGGAGTCCTCACAATTTACAATTTACATTTCAATTTGCATCAAATGTAATGTGTTTTGAGTTGCTTATTGTATTTCAAGATGCGTTTCAGAGAACTAGGCAGATAATGAGACACAGTAAGGAAGTTGTGTACTCAGTAAACACATGTGTTCACAAGGCAGGCTCTCATAGTTCACAGGCCACATGCAGTGCTACAGTATTCTTTTTTTTTAATTTTTTAAATTTTATTTTATTAATTTATTCTTATTACATCTCAATGGTTATCCCATCCCTTGTATCCTCCCATTCCTCCCTCCCTCCTGCTTTCCCCTTACTCCCCTCCCCTATGACTGTTCCTGAAGGGGACCTCATCCCCCTGTATATGCTCATAGGGTATCAAGTCTCTTCTTGGTAGCCTGTCAGTATTCCTACAGTATTGATTAGTATATTTTAAAAATTACCCAAACACTCAGAACATTAGGATTTGTCCTTGGAATAAAAATATCAAGAATTAATGAAATGCATATGTACATATATTAAAATACTTATGGCATTTTATATATTTACTAATTACCATACACATATTAAGAAAAGCCAGCATCTTAAATTTAACCTGCAGGCAAACTTTGAGTTGCAACATATTAGAATGAAGCCAAGGTCTCATTCTCTGTAATTTGAGATTAATTTCTCAATTTTAGTTCTGGTACTGGACATGTATAAATTCTTTTTGACTTCTTAAAAAAAAATAACGCCTGACATTCAATTCTTCTGTTTTTGTAACCCATTCTAGTGAGCCTAGAAGTATGCATTACCCACCATCCTCCACTCCGAGTGACATACCAATCCCATTATTTTGACTAATATTTTGACCAGTCCAAGCTGACTGTTCGCAAACTCCAACTAATCTTGATAATAAGAGACTATAGAAGAAAAACTCAACTAGACAAGAAGCTTTCAATGTTGCATTATTAATGATACCCAGCTATCCTTGTAGACAGGAGCATACAATAAGTGTCCTCTGAGAGGCTCCACCCAGAAGTGTATCGAAACAGATGCTGCATCCCACAGCCGCACATAAGGCAGAGTGCTGGGAGTCCTGGGGAAGAATGAGAGGAAGGATTGAGGGACGCAGAGAAGACAAAAACTCCACAGGAAGACCAACAGAGTCAACAACCCAGGCCCATGAGGGCTTAACAGAGACTGAATCACCAACCGAAGAGCAGGCATGGACTGGACCTAGGCACTCTACACATATGTAGCTGCTGGGCAGCTTGGTCTTCATGTGGGTCACCTAGCAAGTGGAGTGGGGGCTGCCTCTGTCATGGGCTCTGTTGCCGGCTTGTGGATCAGTATCCTCTAGCTGGGCTGCCTTGTCTGGCCTCAGTGGAAGAGGTTGGATGCAACTTGATGCCATAGGGTAGGATGGTATGGGGTTCACAGAAGGCAGGCTTC
>OU015747.1:2447826-2489274 GCA_907169655.1 Acomys percivali | reverse complement strand
CACACACACACACACACACACACACACACACGCACACACACTTTTAAAAATACATTTCTCCTTGGAGCTTAGATTGTTGATTAAGTATGATCATTTATAACTAAGAACACTTCACACATGTGAAGTCCGGGGAAAGGCTCCAGAACCGCTCTCCCCACTGTACGCACAGCAGCATTCTCTGTGGTGCCTTGAGGGTAGTGAAATATGCAGTGTTGTGAAGTTAGACATATGGCAAATTACCACAATAAAACAGCATCTTAGGGCTGGGGCTGCTTGTTATCTGGAAGGTTCAGTAATTCTATTTACTCCACCCATGGCTAGTCTAAAGTTTACCCCAATGAGTTCTCCTACCAATGTTGCAATAAAAAGCATATGATATTTTTCTTCATTTTATACTTTGATAAGCTTTATTCTGTCGCATTTTTAGACATAACAGTAAGTTTTTTAAAATCTACCTTTTTTTGCTATAGATAAGCACACATTTGTGTTAAATCTCTGGTAGGCTAAGAAATTAAGTTATTTTACTTTTCAAAGCTGCTGGTTCTATAAACCACAGATGTACCTCGAGCCTCTTTCAAAAATAATAAGAATACTGATAATGTCTTGGCATCTTGCCAGTGCTCAGTCGGGTTGTCGCTGACAGGAGACACTGGTATTCAGGACCGAAAATTGATCACTTCTTAATTATTTGCTATTTATTTAACCCTTCTAAACCTAGACACATTTTTCATTGTCTGCAGGATCAATCTCTAATCCAGCTAATATTACTTAGATATTTGAATACAGAGAACAAAAAATAGAAGAAAATGAAAAGACAAATATAGGGAATGCTGAGAGAAGAGGAAAATCTAGACAGGGCAGTGCTCATTTTGGAAAAGAAGTGGCATAAAGTTTTAAGACTGATGATTACATAAAAAGCATCCTCAGTCAACATAATTGAAAAAGAACATGAAATGATGTGTCATCAAGACAGGAAGTAGATACACTCATTTATGAGTAAGTTTACATAATCAGCCACTGCTCCCCACATCAAGGGCATCTCTACCTGTGTTCTCAGTAAAATCCTGTGGTGCTCCAGAGACGGCGTCTTTCTACACTGATATCCTGGCAATGGAAAAGTCCTTTTTGTCTAGGGAACCATGCCTATTCAGGAAGGAAAACCAAGACATTGTGTTACGAGAACCTATGGGACTGTGCCCTAAGGACATAATGAGTATGTGGCCAGGGTTCTTGTGCCTTGACTTAATCATCAATAATAAATATATATTAACTGCTACCTTGAGTGGTGACTGTAGAGATAAAATATTTAACAAATGAATATGCATCAAATAGTATGGGGCATGATTTAAGAATTGAGTACGTATTCGTAACTGTAAATATTACTAGATCTAATTTTAATGTAACATGGCCAATTTTTTTCCTTGTTATGTAGGTTCAAGACTGAAATTGACTTTGGAAATAACCTTTCTCTAACAGATCATCTGACTGAACACAGCGGGCCTTAATTAGGTAAGAACTCTGTATCTGTGTCCAGTGTTCTTTAACCACTATAGAACCCATATCACTGTGTGGGGCTGCTGAAATCATGTATTATCTTACTTGTCCCACATCAGGGCCTTGTGAAGCCGTGTGTGTGTGTGTGTGTGTTACACTGCGTTACACTGTGTCGTCTGATAGGAAACAGCAGGCCCTGGGTAGGAGTGCCCATTGTGCATCCTTCATATCCAGGTGCTGTGCTGCCATAATAATGTGTACATGATGTAAGATGCTAGGCTGCTGGGTCCTGTCCTGTTCTCCAGAACCAGTACCCAGCTCAGTCCCTGACTTAGGAGTGCAACTGTCCCAAAAACATACACACACATGGATAAACACACATAAGAGAGGGAGAGAGGAAGGAGAAGAAAGAGATTGGAGCATTTGACATCTATGATATTAAGACAGCAGCAATAACCTCAAACAACAGCAACAAAACAGGACTTAGGTAAGAATATTTAGTATGCTCAGATTGATCACACTGGAAAAGCATCACCAACTTCACTACTAAAACATAAAGAGTGCTGAGAAATCTCTGAACGCCAATTGCTTACACTAGCCGGATTGCTTACGAGGTGTAAGAAGTCAGTTGAAGTATGTTTCACTTAGTCATTTTTTAAAGTCAATTAATATATACACTAAGTACTTTTTCACATACTTAAATTCCTTGAAAATTATAATCTCTGCAAAAATAGCGTTCTAGAAAACCACTGTAGTAAAACCTTCTTAAATGGCTTGAATTGCTAGAAACTCTTGTGCATACGTGAGTACGTGTATATGCATTTACCATTCATACATTAATCAGAGAGATGTATTTTTATGCTAGCCATGTCCGAGGCACGGTATGTCAGGTACCAGGGAAAACATGGCTAGTGAGACATTCAGGGTCTCACCTGTGAAGTACGCAGTGTTTCCTGGTGCTGATCACGTTTAGTGAAAAACACAAGGCAGCTGTCACGTCACATGTGTTGACGGCTTCAGCTCCATTGCATCCATGTGCGTGGGTAAGATTTGGGGGAAGGGAACGGGCCATACACACTTTGGATGTTGGGATACTTGAAGGGTAGCTTTGTTATCTGATCGACTCCTAGGTGGTGATGCGAATTTAGGAGACAGAGCCAGTTGACAACAGAAGAGCCTTGAGGGTAAACCCTGGAGCTATGTACCTAGTGCTCCCCTCTCCTGCTTCATGCACCTTGTGTGAAGAGTTGGCTCCCTCCATTACACACCCCCATCATGATTTCTCACTTCTCCACAGGCTCAGAAACAACAGAGCCCAGTGGATGTGGAAAGAGACCTCTGAAGCCAAAAGAGCTCTCTCCGCATTTAAGTTGATTCCTCAGGTGTTTTTGTCACAGGTTTGGAGAACTGACCTCCATATCCATTACAAAAGAGAACTCCAAATGCTTCACATAGAAAAGTGCAGAATCCTTTTCCAACTTTACTAACACTTAGCATGGCCATGGGTGTTGAGACCCTCAAAGGGGAGTATAAATGCACGTCTCTGGATTTCAATTCTCAGCTACATCATTTATTCAGAACCACCACCTGGCCTTGACATGAAGGGTTAGTTGGCAGACAACATAATTAGAAAACTGAAAGAATAATGAATAAATCACAAATATACTTAAATAATCTTAAATGATATGTGACAGGTCATTTTCCTAGCACCTTATTCCCTAAAACAAAATATACCCCTATGTAAGTCAAGCGTTCATAAGTATTCAGAAGATGGCATTCTTCTCACCTGTCATCATACATAATTCATTGCTTCTTCCATGCCGCCATTGTGCAGGCACATTGTATTGAGAGAGGGCTGAGTGACCATTTGAATTTAGTAGCTTGGTCTCTCAGTATCAAATTTACAGACAGAAAAAAAGAAAAAGGAAAGAAAAAACCCAAATATGTACATTTTCCAAATGTATATTGACAGACTCCTCCATAAATATGTTCTAAGAAAATGTCGCTAAGACATTCATAGTGGGAGGATTGTAAAATTTTAATGACTTTTCATAAGGAAAAAGAACAGATGTTTGCAATTTGAATTATAAATATTATAAAAGGTTAAAAATATCTCTTGATACAGCAATTTGATCACAATGGAAAAGATGCAGTTTCCAGGAAAGTTATTCAATTTTCATTAACCTTTGAATGAGCTCCCAAGATTTTAATTTATCCACTAAGCAGTGCAAAATTCATTCTCTAAATAAATACAATTTTGGAAGGTTAGGCTTCTTAAGTCTTTTCTAATCCTGTATTTCATGTAGTTCAATATTTGCTAGCTGTCCCTCTATACCTCTGTGCCAGGGAATCAAGGCTGTTATAAGCATTTGTCACCTTCATTCTACAACCAAACCTTGACTAACAGTCAAACCTTTATCAAATAAAAATAAAAGAAATACAATTGTACAATACAAATACAAATGCTAAATAACAAAAACTGAGATGTGAGAAAGCAAACTCAAAATTCTCAGTTAATGCAAATAATCCGTATGTTTGTAAAGTTGTTTAAAATGCTAAATCATTTTAATGCGTTGTAGTGATAATGAGCTTCTCAATGTGTCATACGAATGACTAAATGTTTTGTTGTGTTCTCATACTTGGTGGTGCTGTTAAAAGACTTGCTGTGCCAAGAAAAAGACACATATCTTTGTCATCTCTACTTCTTTGAATAAAATCTAACTGAATAGAGCAATGTAAATACGAACAGATGAAAAAGACTCTCATTAAGTTTACTTTTCTAAATTGAAGATGACTTTAGCAAGCTTCCAGATTCATATCAGGGGACCCACTCTCTAAAGCCTTAATTTTAGCTACAGAGTTAATTTTAATAAATTCAATAACAATTTTCATATCAAATTGGATCTGGGCAAACTCACAAACCCTCCCCCTGCCTGCCCCAGAAGAAGCGCTCCAGGCCATCAAACCATTCCAGGGAGGGGAGAATCAATATTCTCTGGGATAAATACAGGTATAGGTCATCTGATCACAAGAGTTCATTCCTAAATAACTGCCTATATGAGCAACATTGACTTATCAGGTTGTTTTTATACTTGCATAAGCATATAATTATGAGCAATAATTGAAGTTGAGGTCATGAGTTTGGGACAGAATTGGTGACAATAGAAGAGCTCCACTGAGAAGAAGGGGTGAAAAACAACACAAGTATGGTACTTGTGTATCAATTATGTAATCTTTCATCCAAAATAAATCTTAACAGTAATAAAAAGATTATCTGTCAGTCTATGATTTTGGTGGGAAACACTGTCATCTCAAGTGGCTGTCTTTAGTATATATATCAGCTCAAGTTGATATATATATATATATATATATATATATATATATATATATGAAAGGAAGTTGTGTTTGTGTTGTATAATTTTAATAAATATAAAATAATATGGTTTCTTGAGGATTTATCAAATAACCTTGAAATCATATACACAGAAATAACAAAAATATAAACAACAGGTCACATATTATATACATATTCATACACATACACACAAGCATACATATACATGTGTACATATAACAACAATAATAAAAGAAATAGAGGCTATCGGTTTGGTAATGAGATGTAAAAAGTTGGGTGGAGGGTACATGGGTTGTGCTGGATAGAAGGCAGGGAGATAGGTAAAGCAATGCAAATCTATTTTAAGCTACAAAGTCACAAGTCCTAAGACCTTGGATCTGGAAAAGGGTGAATCAAAATACACCTCTTTCTAAAACAAGCTTGATAGCCTCACTTGTTTTTGCATCATGGAGAAACTGACAAGCATCCCATAGGTAAGATAACCAGTTTCAAATCTTTGTGATCTTCCCTGGAATACTTTGAGGACACTACACACCCCAACTTTAAGAAACATTGTTGTCTTGAGTGATGTCATGCATTCTCACATCTATCTCCTTACTCCTTTTTTCATTGCTCTTCAAAGGCAATCAATTTCACAAAATATTCTTGCTGTTGAGTCTCCACACCACTAAATGAAGATATGTAACTGTTCCCTGAACTGATCATGTTTGACATTTCCCATCATTCTTCAGCCATTGGAACCACTATCGTGATCATTACACGGTCACACTACGTTGTATCAGATTACTGTCCTCAAGGACCCCACCTTAATTACACCATGCTATGACATTTTCTTTGTTTAAACAGTAGATTAAATAAATGTGTGAGCATAAAAGTCACGCTAGAGTTAACAAAGTTTTCTTTCTACGTGACCACTTGGAATGTCCAGTATCATCATTAAAACCTAAAACCAGTAAGAATTGCAAGGAACGGTATTTTGTATGGTAATTTCAATGAATTTAACTTAATAACATATTGAATTTGAATGAAATAAACTTTTCTTCTCTTTCAAAAATGAATTAGTTTTCAATTAAAAGGATGTTTTAAGAAAGTTATTACTATTGAATACTGAATGAAATTTAATGAGAATATTTTTTTCCAAATAAAGGATAGAGATCTATAAAAAAAATTATCAAGCCAGCAATGTGACTCCAGACGAAGGCAATTACTGCCAAGTCTCATGACCCAATGCGATCCCTAGGACCCACATTGTGAAAGGAGAAACCTCACTCCTGCTAGTCTTCCCTCCTTCTGTCTGTCTGTCTGTCTGTCTGTCTGTCTGTCTCTGTCCTTGTCTCTCTTTTGCGTGCACACACACACACACACAGACACACATACACACACACAAATATACCCTGCAGCATGTGTGTACACACAAAGATAAACACCCAAATAAGAAAGAAAGAAGTTAGTAAGTAAATAAATGAATGTCTCCTCCAATGAGTGAGGTCTTTGAAACACAACACTGTTACATTACAGTAGGTCCAGATCCAGACCAGTAAGTTACTCTCTTGCATAGACAAAGACATTTTTAACATTTTTATCAATATTATGAAAAAGTAAGTAAAAATTTCTTCCTCACTCAATTGTCCTAAACAGTAAATAAATTACTACAGACAGTATAGCACCTGAAGATGATTCAAAAGCTTGCTAGTGTCCATTGTTATCGACATCTGTGCTGAAAGACGCGATGAGCATCCACTTGAGAGACTATTTTGTGACACTAAAGCCTATTAAGAAGACATTTATTTTCCAAATGGGAGGGAGGGAGGGAGGAATGGGAGGATATAAGGGATGGGATAACAATTGAGATGTAATATGAATAAATTAATAAAATATCTAAAAAAATTATTATGAAGAAAAAAATTTAAAAAGAAGACATTTATGACAAAAAAATCTAAAAGGAAGCGAAGGATCTTAGTAGAAAAATCTCATGTTCAATTATTTATCATCAATGTTGCCATTCATAGAATTTCACAGCATAGAAATTCTTTAATATAGTTTCATCTTATCAGTACTTAACACCAAGGAATCCTTTTACAAGGCATGCCTGTCAGAGGACCAGAGAAAGAGATCTGCAGAACGTGTGCTCCCATCCATCCACATATTGATTTGTTCCGAAGATTGTCAAGAGGCATCCAAATGACAAACAATGATGTCAGGCCTTGGACAAGGTGACGAATTAGTCGTAAGTAATTGATATTAAGTTAATGAATATTAACTAACATCAACTTTTCTAAACAGTCATCACTAAATCCTTTTGAGTTGTTTTTAATTTATTAATGTTTAGTGAATGGGAGTTTATGTTTGTTTAATCTTGTTTTTCACAGAGGTTAAAAGAGGGAATCTCAGAAAAATCCAAGCATACCACTGTCTGCATGAGCATGCCTTTAGCAGTGTGAACTGCCTCTGCACACTATTTTTCCTCAATATGTTCCTGTTGCACTTCAGGATTTCTTCCCTTCTCCCATATACACTTCCTAATGAAACCGAGTCTTTAGGATGAGAAAGACAGCTCCGTTTACTAGGAAAGAAATGCCAATTTAAATCAGAGTGTTAATAAAGTGGAAGAGTATTTATTTAAGTATCCACTAACGATGCAATGTGGAAAATGAAGGTGGTAGAAGAAAAGGTGACAGGTCACTGGTTCCTTGCCTCGGTTTAGGAAATTACCTTGTAATTTGAAATGTAAGATGCTGAGATATGTCCGTAGAAGTCAAGTAGGAAATATAAGTTACTGAAATCGCATGCCGGGTGTTCCAGTGAGCAGCTCCACAGCCTGCTCTTGCCTCCATGTTTTCCCTTCGGACTCTGTGAGAGAACTGACATCTGTATGGCCAGTATCCCTCAGCTGGGCTGACGGAGTCTCCACGGACCAAGGCTGTGTGCATTCCTCAACGTTTTCCTTCTTGACCTTGTGTCATCCACTGCCAGGCCATCTGCTAACTGCCCTTGTCCTCCTCATTGGTATAAAATTTCCTCTTGGAGAGGTGGGTACTGATGATGACATAATGCATGGGCTTTGTAAGAGAATATTAATATTCTTAAGTCCCTTGTACAGTCACAAGCTATGTAACTGGGATAATATGTGGTTTTTTCTTAAAGATCTGTCTTAGTTTGTTAAATGAGGATAAGAAAAAAGGCGTACGATTCTCTATGACTGTTTAATAAATTGTCACGAGTTTATTAACCTAAACTCACAATTGTTGGTTGTTTTACAGTTCTCCTGGCTCAGGAGCTGAAGCACAATGTGGTTTGCAGAAGCTCTCTGCCCAAGATCCCGGAAGGAAGAAGGAGGAGAATGCAGGCCGTGCTGTCCATGGGCTAGATCAGGGTAGGGGTTTAAATTTTACCGCCTGTCTTGTCCTTGGCTGGTGCCTTAGTTTGAGCGGGACCCCTTGGCCCAAGTCTGCGTATCGTAATGTTCTACTTGTAGGTTTCTAGGACCCACTGGATCCTTCTACATTGCTATTCTCCCATTGTTCTCTCATCTAGAGTCCCAATAGGATGTCCTCCCCTCTGTCCCAGTTTCCTGGTAAGGGAAGGCTTTCATGGGACATGCTCATTGGGCTAGTATGCAGATATAAGTGAGTATATACCATCTGAGTCTTACTGCTTCTGGGTTAACTCACTCATTATGATCATCTCTAGCTCAATCCATTTGTCCACAAATTTCGGGAATTCCTTGTTTTTAATAGCTGAGTAGTATTCCATATTTGACTTTCTCATGTACTCTGGTGCCTCACATTTGACCATGTCCCCTGGCGGGGGAGACCTAGTGGCACTCAGAGGAAGGACAACAGGTCACTGAGAAGAGACTTGATACCCTATGAGCATATACAGAGGGAGGTAATCCCTCTGAGGAACAGTCATAGGGGAGGGGAATAAGGGGAAAATGGGAGGGAGGGAAGAATGGGAGGATACAAGGGATGGGATAACCATAGAGATGTAACAAGAATAAATTAATAAAATAAAATAAAAAAAGAATGCAGGCCGTGGACTGGTAAGGGAGGCAGAGTGGGTGGAGTGCTTCTGAATTAACTTATGACGCTGACAGAGTTCAAGTCTTTTTAACGATGTCTGTGTATCTTCAACTGGACCAGCCTAAGGTAATTTTCACCACATGGATCACATACAACATCATCTTTAATTCTACCTAGCTCAGTCAACTTATAAGATTGTCTCTCAGCATCTGGAATTGTCTCTGAATTAAACCATGCTGGTCACATCCATTTTGCTAACTTGTGAACTTTTCTTGTTATCACAGAGCTACCACTCTACACTCTGTTTTCATAGGGCATGTGCCTCCGTTACCTCTTACTGTGGGATAACGTGATGCCGTTTTATTTTATTTTTTTAATTTTTAAAATTATATTTCTTTTTTACATATACATTTACATTATTATACATAAATAAAAGAACCACGAAACAATCAGGAATTATATAAATGTTACGTTCCTAGTGACTTGGGCTATTTGCATTTGGCAGACTTGAAGAAAACAACTTTCCTATCTTGGTGAGTCTAAAATTCTGAATGAAAATCAATATCTATCATATATATCATCTCTATTAACTTAAAACATCTATCTAGACCTAAAATCATCGTAGCCCTAAACAACTAAGCTTAATTGTAAAACTATACTGCCTAGTCTTCTTCCCCGTCAGAGACTTGAGAGGGATAGAACTTAACTACCTGAGTTAACCGGAAGTGCAGGTTAGCATTTTGCCCAGTGGCTGGTTTGCAACATTTGAAGCCATCTCCATTAGGAGGTTTTTTTGCTGCTCATCATCCTCTTTGAGGTTTAAAGTATATGCAAGAAAGGTTTTGAATAGATGAGCAACTGCTAAAGATGGGAGATACAATCACAACCCAGTCATAGGTGATGCTCTAGTCTGCTGCTGTGCATACTACGCCCAATTTCTAGGAAAGCAAGGCAGATGCTTTGGTTGGATCTTCAGTCAGCTTCTAGGAAAAGTTTCAGTTACCTTTAAGAGAAACATCGCCACACTCAGGTGTAGAAAGAGGACATGTCATCTCTCTTTCTCTTATACACATAAAAACAAAACTACAAATGACTCCATAACAGGAATGTTTGCTTCTAGTGGCTTCTTCTAGGCATTGCTCAGAGGACATTCCTGTGTACACTCACTAAACCCTGGGGTTTGACTGATCAGAGTGTCCCCTGGGCATCCTGCCTAATGATATTAAGACAGAGTCCCCAATTTGTACTTGTGGTGATTTACTATTGCTGTCCCAGTTGTAATGACGGGAAATACTTTCCCACTACCATTTAATTAGCCCAGAAATCCTGGTAGAAATTAGAGTTTAAAATGTAAAAGCGTAGAAAAGATTGAGAGAAGCTGTAAAGCACCTGCGTGTAGGCTGCACTGGACAATCTTAGTAGCACTGCAATGATATTAAGCACTATCAATAAACTGAACAATTATTTATCATAAGTGAATTAGAGCCTGAATGCCTTCATCTTAAGGAGCTGTGTGCCACATCTTTATAAAGAATAGTCTTGCCCAAAATGTTTGCAAGTATCACTTCTGATCCTGGGACACTATTTCATCCTCTCCCCAAAAAATGTCATGCTTGAAAGTTGCTTTGGGGTTGACCAGCATGCTAAAAAATAAGAACACTATGACGGGCAGATCTGGGCCCGGGGTCCTGCTCAAACTATGGCACTAGCCAAGGACAATACGTGCAGTAAACTTCAAACCCCTACCCAGATCTAGCCAATGGACAGGACATTCTCCACAGTTGAGTGGAGAGTGGGGACTGATTTTCATACAAATTCTGGTGCCCCATATTTGATCACATCCACTAGATGAGCATATACAGGGGGAGGAGGTCCCCCTCAGTCACAGTAATAGGGGAGGGGAGTAAGGGGAAAATGGGAGGGAGGGAGGAATGGGAGGATACAAGGGATGGGATAACAACTGAGATGTAATATGAATAAATTAATAATATATATATATATATATAAATGATTTAAAAGTTATTTCAAGATAATGAAAAAAGTGTGCATTGGTTAAGTGCATATAACTGATGAGAATGAGCTAAAGTTTCATTCCTTGGAGCCCACCTGATCTCTGAAAGAAATATCAATGACATTTAATTTTTCCTACATAACATAGAGGAAATGTGAATATATCTGAGGCCATAGGGAAGAGTTGCCAGTAGAATTAGCAGCATGTTCGAAATTAAAGTAAGCTAATGGGTCATAAAGACACAGCAAATGAAACAGATGCTGAAGTACAGTTGAGAATTTCATAGTGATTTTGAACCACGTTGTTTTGTTTAAGCTTCTCAGCTGACCAAAGAAGACTCTAAAATTAAATCAGTTTTTATGTTTCATGAGACAGACATACTTTGGTGAGCCAATTTTAATTTAAAAAATGAATATATCCTTTTCTTCTATATGCTCTAGTTTTCTTTGAAATTAAAGGCAAACAACGGATCTCACACATGAGGCAGATGTACACTCTCAATAATGTCTGAATCTTAGGGGTAAAAGTCTAAGCTTGTTAATATTTTTGAGAATGGAATCATCATATTGCCTTGAGTTTTGGTCATTTTAAAAAACCTCCAAGTCAATCATGGCAGTCTTGAGTATAAGAACCGTAAGCCATGTACCTAAATTAAGGTAAGCAATGTTTCTTTTCACATTCAAGTACACATTATTAACTGTAGGCGATACTAATTTATATACAACTTAGAAATCAAAGCAATTAATAATGGACCTTTTTCAATTTCAAAAAACCGTGGAAACACATCTATGAAGGCACGGTAAGGTATAAGTCATATGTCTGTCTGTACTAAATACCTCTCTGTGTCATCCAGGAAGCAAAACAACATCAAATAGTAGAACATGGAGGACACCAATCCAGCCGTAAAACCTTCAGCCCAAAAAAATTATCTTGCCTACTAGAAGTGTAGGGATAAAGATGGAGCAGAATTTGAGAGAATTGCAAACAAATGACCAGTGCAACTTAGGACCCACTCCACGGAAAAGAGCCAGTCTCTATTGCTACTAATATACTCTGCTATGCTTGCAGACAAGACCCTAGCATATCTGAGAGGGTTCATGAAACAGCTGATGTAAGCCAAAGAACATGTAGAACACGTAGAGCCCATGGAATCTTCTAGAAGAGTGTGAGGAATGATGGGGGAGCTGGAGGGGTCAAGGACATCACAAGACCTTCAGAGTAAACTAACCAGGGCCCATGGGGACTCACATAAACTGAGCCAGCAACCTAAGAGCATGCCCTGGCTGGACATAGACCTCCTACACATATGTAGCAGATGTGCAGCCTGGTCAACATGTACTTCCCTAACAATAGGAGGAGGGCCTGTCTCTCTGACTGTGTTGCCTGCCTTTGGCTCTTCTTTCCCTAGCTGGGCTGCCTTGCCATGCCTCCACTGTAGAGGATGCCTTTAGTCCTACTGCTGCTCAACATGCCAGGCTGGGTTGGTACCCCTTGGGAACCTCCCCTTGTCTGAGCAGAGGCGGGTAATGAGGGAGGGGCATGAGGGTGGAAGTGGCAGGAGAGGAGGGAGAGAGGTAGCTGGAATCAGGCTGTAAAGCGACTAAGTAAATAAATAAATGAAAGTTTAAAAAAATTGCACTACAGGAAAAAGTGATTTCTACTTATATTGTTTGAAGTACTAAAGAAAGATGTTTATGAATAGGGATCAGATTTTATGCTTCATTTTTTAAATTATGAGAATGAGAGGCATTCTTATTCAGAGTCTTTTGTAGCTCCTGCTGTTTGCAGTAATTGCTGATTACTGCCACGCTTTAATTTTTTCATAATTGAAAATATTTTGTTTCTTTTAAAAATAAATGAATATCATAGAACTTAAATTTTTCTACATGTGGCTTAAGTCCAGAAATTTAGTCACTCACAAAACATATGTAATTTACAAAACAATCTTTCCTTTTTTATCCTTCCATTCTCTTTTGAAATTGTCCCATTTTACAGGGAAGAACTTGTGGCTTTCTGTCAGCTACTGGTTTCTCTGATTCTTTGTAAAAAAAAAAAAAAAAATCAAGAAGAACTCCCAGGCCTCCCACGGAACCGTGTATCTCCCTGTGCACTCTTGTGCCCACATCTCTCACCTTCCTGTCCGGTCTCATGATAAACTCGGTGTTGTCTCAGGAAACACTGTTCCTCCTCCCTAAGCCAGGGACCTTGTCCATCCCTGCTGTTTATATCACTGACATTTTGAGTTTCACCTGCACAATTCCATCCACACACAGACAATGCAAATATGATACATTTTTTTCCATTGAAAACAAAGCCGAACAATCAGTTGACCTTAATTCACCATGTACTTCAGGCTACATTCCCCACATCAGTTTGTTGCCTTTGTCTACCTTCTTGATAGCAATGTGTGTGTTTTCCTCTCTAACTCCAATTCTATTTCTCTTAAACCACTAAGATTGCAACTACATCATAACACGCACATTTTTTTTTTTAATCAAAGCCATGAGGACCCTCCTTGCCGTGTGGCTCCAGAGGGTCATTCTACGTTACAGTTTATTTAATTTGTTAGCACAATTTGACACTGACAGTCCCATATTACTTTCTTAGTGTGTATGTTTCACTACACCTGTATGTGTCTAAATATAGAAATGTATGTGTGCATGTGTGTCTGCTGTCCTGTGTGAGTATGGGTGTGTACTTCTCATGGATCACCGATGGGGATTCAAGGACAATTTCAGGTGTTTTTCCTCAGCGTTTACATGCTTGAATCAGGCTATCATTGCAATTAATCAGTGTGCGTATCAAACTAGCTGCCCTACAACATTCTGAGCACGCCCCAGTCTCTGAGATTTCAGACAGATGTTGGCCGCCATGTTCTTTTGTGAGTTCTTGAGAGGTATAACTTAATGACTCACCCTCGTACATCAACTTCCTCAGCCAATGAGTCATGTCCCCTGCCCCCTTTCTTCATACATATTTGTCACTGGATATTTTAAGCACTGAAGTCTTCTCACCAATCACCCTTCCTGGGACTCCAGGGCATACACTATCTGTCTCCCCAAGCACCCCATCTTACTCTAATGCTCCCCAGATGAGCATCAACGCTCTTCTCGTCTTGCAAATATCTACCTGCCGGCTAATGAAAGCGTCTTCGTGAGTTTAGATGCTAAGCATATTTCAACCATTTACAAATTCTACCTAAACTTAGATTTCTTTCTTTAGTGACCGGTTCGTATATTGAATCCTTGGATATCTCAAATGCTGAAATCGAGCATTTCCCAAAGTGAATTCCTTTAAGTCTACCACAAACTTTGTCTCTTCTGTTAACTGATGACGCTCCATATTTCTAGCAGCTCAGACAAAATCTGTGGAGAATTTTGTAGATGCTCTCTACGGCGGCCACAGCAGTGTGTTAGCAGTTAAGGGTGTGGGCTGCTCTTGTAGAAGACCCACGTCCGGTTCCCAGACCACAAGGATGGCTGACAAGTTTCTGTGCCTCAAGCATCAGGGGATGTGATGCCCCTCTGCTGTATTCTGTGAGTATCAGCAACCATATACCAATACTTTTCTGTATAAACACAAATAATTGAATAATAAAAAAGAAAACGAGATATTTGGAGTGTCCCTGTCATAACATACTTCAAGAACTACTGGTGATATTTTCCAAAATACGTGATAAAGGAGTTTCTTATCCTTCTAAGATGATCCTTACTATCACCGTGTGTTTTCACTTGCAAAAGTGTGACACTGTTCTGAAAGATGATAATCAATAAAGTATGCAGATAAAGGAAGAGAAGTGATGTCCAAGGCAAATGCCCACATCTGAGAACTTCAGGCACTTTTAGGAAAAGGTAAGAAACTTAGATTTTCATATAACTATCATAAAAATTAGTTGGAGTATATTAAGCAGGGAAGTGATGAGATATTATATATGCTGTTAAAAAACGATCACTGCAAAGGAAACAAAAGAAGCGTAAGGTGACAGTGAGAGAAGAAGGAGCAGAAAAGAATCATTCTGGCAGACGAGGGAGGGTGAGGAGAAAAATGAATAAGGAGGCCACATTGAGAAACGAACTAGAGACTGCTGGACTGTTGAAGTACTGTTCCAAGGACATTAGAAGAGGAAGAAGGTAAACAGTCGAGGCAGTCTTAAGGCAGTACGGCTAAGAGTTTAGTGATGACTCGTTGATTGCAAATTCACAACATCTTCAAGTGTATAATGTAAAGATAATTCCTATCAATCAAATATTCTATAGATTTAAAACATACAATTGTATGTAAGTTCATAAAGAAAAATAACTAGAACATGATTTTATATATGTAATAATTCTCTCCTGCTTTAAAATTAATTTACTAATGATATTTTGGTTATGCTGATAAACCATTTCCTATAACTTAAACTCATCTGTTAGGAAGGTACTATGATATTTAATATTTCTCAAACATGCACCTAAATAATTAGGTAGTAAAAATTATCATTTATAAGTAAACTCATCTTACCCAAAGGCATTTCATGCTAAACTCAATATTTAAACCTAATTGTTAGCTGCTTTGCCTCATACTGAGCAAAATCTACTGCCTAGAATAGTTTCACAATAGTTCTAATTCGGCTGTCTGCTGTTAATAATGAGCATCTAATCTAGGAAGAAAAGAATTTCTTTACTTTTGTGCACTTCTGCACTCAAAATAGACATTACTAACCAATGTCTACTCTTAGTGTTTCTGGCTGCCACCACAAATCAATAAATGATATAACTACCCAAAAGAGCATTTTAGAATGTTTATTTATAATGTTTCTATATTTAAGGGACTCTTTCTTAAAATAATAATTTATTCAGATTATATACCAATTGTTACACCCTCACTTGTACCTTTCCATTCCCACCGTCCCTCCCTCTTTCCCCCATTCCTCTCCCCCAGACCTCTGATAGAAAGAGACCTCTTCCCCCACCATGTGACCATGGTCTATCAGGTCTCATCTGGATAGACTACGCCCCCTTCCTTCCCCTTCCTCTGTGTGCCCTCTGGGCCTCCCCACCAAGGGGAAGTAGCTTAATTGGGGACACCAGAGTTCCTATCAGAGGCAGTCCCCACTCTCCCCACAACCATGGAGAAAGAGCTGGACCAGGGGTGCCCGCACAAACTGTTGCACCAACCAAGGACAATACATACAGTAAACCTAGAAGCCTGTTCAAATCTAGCCTAAGAGACTCTTATCTATACTTGTACACTGAAGATGATCACACAGCTTTATAAAAAGTATGATAAAGGGATGTATAGAATGCAATGAAATCATAGAAAACAGTTGCCTGACCACCATTTTATAACCATCACATATTTAGACAGATATTATGTAGCTCCTTGGCTTTCTTTTCTCCATATTAAGTGTGCTTAGTGTCTACAGACCTTGGGCTAAAGGTAATGTGAGGCTAACTGGTAATGTGAGAATGTCACTTACAACCTGTAAATCATTCATTTTAGAATATACTTGAGGAATGGATATAGCATGAAAATATAAATGAACAATTGTGTGCTCAACCAAATGTTCTACAGTAAACAGAGGCTTTACTAATTATTTACAGACCAGGCAATTAGCCAAAGCAGAAGCATGCCGTTAGATGTGCTGCACATCAGGCCAATACTGAACACTAGCTAGCCACAGGCAATGAATTAAAACCACAAATAGGATAATGGTGGAAATTAAAATATTTAATGGTGAGAATTTAATTTATTTAGAATGGAAATTAAGAAATGTTAAATATGCCAGTTGTGGTGGCGCATGCCTGTTAACCCAGGACTCAGGAGGCAGAAGCATGTGGATGCTGTGAGTTCAAGGTCAGCCTGGTCAAGGCTGCACAGAGAAACACTGTCTAAAAAAGAAAAAAGGGGGGATGGTAAATATTAAAGGGGCCAATTTATTTTTCTTTGCAAAAAGTGAATAGATGCCTATTAAAGATCACACAATCAAACATGTGTTCACTGCCTTATGGGATTAAATGTACATTTTTCTAAAATGAGGAATCACTTATTTCCAGTTCAACAACGACATTCAATTACATTGAAATATCAAGTCAATGTTTCTATTTTTATGGAGAAATTTGCTATACCATTTTTAATTCTTTTTTTTTTTTCCGGAGTAGCTATGTAGCTTCCCCTCTTCCCTTGTGCATATCTGTTGAGAACTGTAGACACTTACTGCAGTGAGCAGGGTATTTAGATCAGTTTTGGAAGATCAGATTTTGGATTGTTTCCAAATAACCTCAAAAAAAAAATATATATATATATATACATATATGTGTGTGAGTGTGTGTGTATTACTTTCCCCATAAAAACAATCAACTACTTAAAAGTATATAACTTAAACTTTTATTGAATTTCATTCTTATTTACAGATTATGATGCTGTGTTCAGAATTCTCACTGCAAAGTCTACCTGAGAACATTAGTCATTTTAAACAAACTAACATATGTGAAATTAAGTTTTCGTGTGTTTCATATTCAAATTTTTGTTAATAAGTAATACTAATGGTTAAATATATAATATTATTAGCTATGTATAATACTGCATTTGACATTACACATATTAATGCAGTGGGCCCTCATCTCTCCTACCTCTCCACTTTTCTCTCTGCTTACTTTTCCAGCACTTCCGGCATGATTTTATTTTTACCTATATTCTGCTACCCTCTTTGATGTGTTTCCTGCCTATATCATCTCTCTAGCTTCCTGGCTCTCATATTGGTAAGATTCAAATGTGAGGAGTAACATGGACCTTGGTTACTTACCTCACTGTGCATCTGTACCTGTCCTATGAGTTACTATACAGGAAGTCCCCAGAGGTATCTAAACACTGGACATTGGCTTTGCTCTTGGATACTCATCGTAACTAGACTGCTAGACCTTATTGCTGAAGTCTCCATATAGTTTTGGACTCAGAACAAATCAATCTTGATTTGCTTAATTAAGGACCTTCCCATTAGCTGCCTTCCGCTGGGACCCTACCTAATGCAGGAAAATGCCATGTGTGCTACTGGGGAGAAAAGACATTAATTTATGTAGCCACCCCTAGATGCTGAATTCTACACTACTGATCTGCAATGACTATTATGAGGGAAATTAACCAATTTCTGATATGATCTGAAGTCACCTTTACAGGAGAGAATTCACACTGAGTACTACATCCCTAGTCAATAGCCTGTAGCTGGGGAGGTCATAATTCCTGCGAGGGTTTACTATTATCTGTTTCATTAAAAAATAAATAAATACCGGTTAACATGTACTTACTTTTAAGCAAGGAAAAGCCAACTATCAGTTGTTTAAATCACATATTTTTTTTTTGTTGTTTTAAATTAGAGCCCCAAAAGTTTGTTCAAGATTGGTTTACCACCCTTTGTGATACTCCAGAATACTTGCTGGCTTGTTTAATTTTACATTAATTATATTTTTGAAATGTAAAAAATTGTAGTCACATTCATTAATTGTATAAAATATAAGGTTTCATTATGACATTTCATAATAGATAGATAGATAGATAGATAGATAGATAGATAGATAGATAGATATAGATAGATAGATAGATAGATAGATAGATAGATATAGATACTCTGATCATCTTTGATTTCTCATTATCAAATCCTCCTCCTAAGTCGGACTGTGGTCCTTTTCAACCTCCACACTCTTCATCTACTTTCATAATCTATCTGTTGTTTCCTTTGTTATTGATGTTGTTTTTTTATAGCAGTTACTGGCATGAATACATGTTATTACTGTGTCAGAGGAAGAGATAACAGCTCTATGTAAACACCAGGAGACAACTCTACAGAAAACATGCTTAAACTTTTCTCTCTTATCATTATCCCAGTGATGAGCTCCTTCTGCCACATGAGAAGAGCTGTAAGCTCAGCACTCGCTGTCACTGACTTCATACTAAAGTTTCAGTGCTCTACTTGTTTCTTACCATCATTATTTATAAATTACTCCATTTTCATAGGACATGCTTGTATTTGTAGTAAGAGAAATATAGAAGTCATTTAAAGTATTCAGTATAAAGTGTGCAGGTTTTATACAAGTAAATCAACCTCGGTATATGTCAAAGGATAATTGGCTGTAAAAAGGTATGAATTCAAATCTTTCAATTACAAGTAAATTTAAATTATTTATTATTCTGAGTATATTTTAGAACAACCATGCAGAAAATTTAGAAACACAGACATTGGTAACATTATCTTCATAATACTAGGTTTCATTTTTTTTAATTGACTCATAAAATAATATGGAATTCTGGGACACCTTGTGAAAATGCATACATGTATACAATGTATAATGCACATATTAGAATAAGCTTATATAACTCTCCACACACACACCATTTTTAAAAGAATTATCTTATTTTTAAGTTTGTGCATGCCTGTGTGTATGTCTGTTGTTATCTAACAGGGCGGCCAGGGTGGTATTAGCATGGGAATGCGGGTTGTGGAGGGCAGAGTCAGAGTTGCAGGGATGTGGGAATTAGATCCAGGAACTCTGCAAAGGCAGGATGCATTCTTTCACCACTGCAGTACCTCTCTAGCCCCTTCTCACGTGTTGAAGTATGACAGTTATGTACGGTTTACCCTTATAATGGGAATGATTGTGTGAGTGATGGATTTTATTTTTGAAATGTGAAAGAAAGAAAAATGACAATTTTAATGGTAATAATCTTATTACTGAAAGATTAACAGCAACAAAAGATAAGCAAAAATTCCTTCCAAGCACCGGAAAAGATTTGTGATAATCCTCTTTGATTTGTTCTTTTGAGTAGACACTCTGTGCCTCATTTATTCTCAATAACTAGGCAAAGTCACTGCGCTTGTTCCTTAATTTCCACCATTTCATGTAGCAACAGTCTTATTTAAGACCACAACATTTTGTTTTAAATGTTAATGTAAAAGAGCACACAGTTGTACTTCTTTTTGTATAAATTATAGCACTTTAGGTAATTTTTAAAAATATTTGATTCTTTCCTATGTTTATATGAGATAATAATATAGATTGACACATTTTCTTTTTGTTGTGCGATTAGGTCTACATACCTGCAGGTAAATGAGGACAGTCTTTGGTGTTCGGAAGGGAAGCTATTTATCAGAGACACGGTATGTGTTTCCCTTTCCTTATCATGATTTTATTGCTAGTCATAAAAGCAATAATAAGTGTTAAGCACCTTACAAAATGGGCTTATTTCCAATGATGCTATCAGAATAAAGATTGTATTCGCATAGTTTATGAGGAAATTAGACTACACTGCATCTTTTTAAAATGAGAACTTATGTGAACCATTACTTTATGCGATTGCAGAAACAATAATGAGACCCGACGCCTCCTGCATCAGGAGATAATACTATCGTAGGTACAAAAAAGAAAAGAAAAAAAAAAGCTACCAGAATATTACAGTGATTACAGTATGTCTTTAAAAATGAGAGTTAAACAGAGTTTATATCAGTGAGATTATCAATAACTAGGCTTAAATATTTTTGAGAATCAAGTAAATTTAAGCAATCTTTTAAAATCAGCAAACGGCTAGGAGAAAGAATACTGTTTTCCAGTGTCTTAACTGCAGAATAAATATAAATAAATACAAATAAATTGGTTCAAAAGCAGCCAAAATAAAAAAAAGTCGATGAAATTACTATGAGAATTCATTACCTAAGAGGGCAGGGACGTAACTTAATTTGCAGAGCACTAGCCTAACACGCAGAATCCCTGGCTTCAGTCCTCAACTTCTCATACACAGAACCTGGTGGCACATGGCTGTCATCCGAGCACTCAGAGTGAGAGTCAGGGCTCAGGTGTTCAAGGCTATCTATCCTTGGCTACACAATAAAATCCGGGCTAATCTGGAATAGTCTACACTGTCTATGGTGTGTGTGCGTGTGCGTGTGCATGTGTGTGTGTGTGTGTATGGTGTGTGTGCATGCGTGTGTGCGTGCGTGTGTGTGTGCGTGTGCACGTGAGCGTTTACCTAACACTAGCATGTGGCGATATATACCCTTTAACCTTTAACCGTATCTTTCACATGAGGAGAAGTTTCTTCATTGGGATGATCTGAAGTTGGAGTCTGCAAGCTTCTCCAAGTAACCGTGTACACGTCCTGTTGTAGAGGAATGGTTTCCCTTCCATCTTTTTTGTTTGTTTGTTTTGTTTTGCTTTCACTAAGCCCAACAAGAATAAAACAAGATCATCCCAGCTGACACTTGGATTGACAGGTCTGATGTTGGTAATGTGCTCAATAAATACCTACTGATAAAACGGAAAAAGGGAAGGATGTATTAGGAATACTGGTCAAAACAAAAAAAATAATTTAGAGCCTAAACTTTAATAACAGCGACTCAGAACGGGAGGATAGCTCAGCAGGAAAAGGACTTTGCTGCACAAATCTAATGACCTGAGTTCTATCCCCAAGTCTCATGGGAGAGAGAACCAACTGTCTAAAGTTTTCTTAATTTTACCCGTATCTGTGTATCCCCTTTGTCCTCCACCATCTCTTGCATGCACAGAGACACAAGGTTACTCAAAACATCTGTACTTTAACCCTTTTGTAAGTTTCTCCAAGGAAGCATGTATGTATTAGAAAGTAAAATCAATATTATTAGATATCTTGATGCTCCACATTTAATTTTTAAATTGAACAAATGTATGCTTTTCACTCGTGTTGTACTATGTTATTTGCAAGCCTACCTCTTTTTCTTCAGCAAAATTCCAGTAAGAGAATTACTATTCTCTCTGTATTACAGATTATAAAATTGATAAGTAAATAACTCAATAATTGTAAGTCTACAGGTTCTAGGTCATATGACTCCAAAGTCCTGTATTCTCCCTTACAGCACATCTTGTACTTTGGACTTAAAATAATATTGACATAAATTATATTTACACACGAGTAGACCAAGTTGCAAAGTTGTCAGTTGTGAGATATTTTAAAGGTAACGTAAGTAAACACTATAATGTAATTATATGTGTTTATTCAAAATGTCACGTTCATTCCTTGGCAGGGTCATCAAAATTTTCATTTGTCTCTTTTTTTTACAGAAGTTATTTTTATTTTATTTGAAATTTTGACTTACAAAATAATAAAGTAATAGCGGTATCTTAACCCATCTTGCTTTCTCTCTCACTGCGGTAGTGATTTTGAGGGGGAAGTTAGAGGTTTCCTGCCACTTCTCCAGTGTCTGAGGCTTCTTGTCTTTTTATCATCTTGCCCTTTCAGGTTTAACAAGTGTCAGTCCTTCTTTGGCACAAAAGGACTGTTCTGCTTCTTGTCTCTGGATCACCAACAGATAGGTCAAAAGGATAGCAGAGGACTGTTTATTGGAGAGTCAGTTCCTTTGTAAAGGTAATTTCATGGAAAATATCCCACATTTTACGCTTACATACGCTTGTCTAGAAATTAACCAATGGTCATCTCAGAAAGATATGGAATTGTATTGGCTTTATCTGCTGCTGTAAAGCCGTTGGTCCTTAAAATAAAAGTCATATGTAATAGACAAGATAGACAAATGTAATCTCCTTTAAATTATAGTTAGCTATATTAGAAGGAGAGAATGAGTGAATAAGTGATAGAGAAAGGACATAATTAAATTATAATGTGAAGTCAAATCCTAGAACGGCCAAGGAGTTTAGAGAAACCTAAGGTATATTTGAGGGCACTCTAGATACCTTGCTGTCAAAGAATGGTGTTATCGTTTGTCTTCAGACATGGGAAGGCCTATATAGCTGCAACAGACAGAAACATGCTCAGTGAAGAATTCTTATTAACAAATAAAATTGAGCTTCAGAGAGGGGAGGATTCTGTGCAGAAGCTAGCCAGCAAGTCCCTTTTAATAAAAAAGGTAAGTCTCAGTAAAAGATTGAGTTCTAGTCCAGAAGACTGACTAGTCTAGATGAAAGTTCAGACTAGGGAAAACTGAAAACAGTTTAAAGATATGTGGATACATGGGTAGAAACAGAGACAACATAATTTCCTCACCTAACATGTATAAAATTACCTAAGTAATATGCACTGCAACAAAGTCAGGTTACGCTAGCCCAACTTTCTTCTCTAAAACTGGTCTCTAAAACTTGTCATTCCTGGTTATTTTAAAGAGTCAAAAAAACATTGTATAAAGTAGCCCAGCATTAAATAAACATGTTTTCAATAACTTTCGTCAAAGGCAACAATGATGTATATTCACGTTCAATGTGCCAGCTTTATGATATCCAATTATAAGTAAAATATGAGCCTTATTTGAAAAATAGGCCACAGGCCCAAACCTCACATTGTAATTTATTTTCCAATTAATTGCATAATTAACCATCAAATACCAAGAGAGAACATCCTAATTGAAGTTTCACATTGGCCCATGGTTTCCATTACTGCACCACCTAATGCAGTGGATAAGCTAGGAGTAATCATACAATAGAAAATGTGCACATGACATTTGTCTAAAATACTTATCAAAAATAAAATATTTAGGCAAAACATAAAATAAATATATTATGATTTTTCAGTACATATATTTAGAGTCGAGTGAAAAGCAGACTCATAAATTTGAAAAAAATACTGAAACATTTTTTGTAAGGGATTTTTAAAAACAAATCCATCCCCCACACATATGTTACAGATGTGCACTTGGCCTTCAGGTGGAACCCCTAACAGCAGAAGGAAGGGCTGTCCCTGACTCTGTCACCTGACTTTGGGTCATTTCTCCTAGCTGGGTTGCCTTGTCTACCCTCAATAGAAGATTCACGTAGCCCTACTGCAGCTCGATAGACCAAGGTGGGTTAATATCCATGGGAGTCCGCTCCTTCCATGAGGAGAAAGGAGGAGGATTGGGGCGAGGGAGGGGCGCGGGAAGGACTGGGAGGGGAAGAGGGAGAGAAAGCAGTGATCAGGATATAACGTAAACAAATTAAGTACTGGAAGAAACAAATACAGCCCACAGTTTATACCATTCATTTCCACATAGGAGAGTATCTCATATGTCATTTTAATATATTGTGCTATAATTATTATTATATAGATATGAAATTTTCAAGCATGGAAGTGTTCCCTGTTATAACACAGAGGTCTGAATTTATAAATTAAATAAAATATGGCTCAAGACAAAAAAAAGAGTTTTCATTTTTGTGAATCTGTATCTTTTGTCACAAGGAGGTCTCTGAGAACTCAGAAAACTTTGGAGATGAGCAAACAATACTTTGAGCTCAGTCAGATTGATACGGGAAGGGTGTTTTAGCTATAAAAATAAGGATGCCATTGGTTGCTTTAGAGAAACGATGTTAAGAGGATTCTTGAAACAAGAGAGCATCAAGCAATAGCTTAAATAAGGAGAGAGATTTAAAAAAAAAAAAAAGAGAGAGAGAGATTAGCCCTTTGTCCAATGTTGAGTTGTGAGAAATGAGTGAGCAAAAATAAAATCCAAGTCAATTTGTAAAAAAACAAAAAGAATAGCTGACCAGGATCTTGAAATGGATAACTACTTGTAGACATGCCAGGATTTTTTATTAAATTGACGGTAACCTAACTAAGAGGACAAAGTCAGGGTAAAAGAGAGGGCAACCTCCTGTGGAAAACTGTGCGTGGAGTAAGAGTGCTTATTGGAAGGACTGGAAAGGCTGAGCATCCAAGACCATTGAGGGTGTGAGGCGAATGCAAGGGAGTCTTTTGAGGCATGTTACGAAATTCTGACTGTAAGAAAACTGGAAACCCATGTAAAAGGATTCAAGCCAGCATCACTTCTGGATGCTATAAATAGATTATTCTCCATCTAGGGAGCAATGTTTATTATTGTTGTCAGCTTTTTTTGTTTGTTTTTACAACTAAGAAAAGTGATTGGTAAAGGAAGGACAGCAGGAATGAAAAAAATCCTAAGTGTGAAACCAAGACCTGCTGCCTGCCTGTTTCGTATGAACCCCAAATTGGGAATAGCTTTCTTCTTTTGCTTCTGAAAGGAAATAAAATTGGAAGAAGAGTAAAATACTGTGATATGTGAAAAGTATATAAATTTGAATTTTCATGCCTGTGATTAAAGCTCTGTTGGGACACACACACACACACACACACACACACACACACACACACACACACACAAAATAGAGTTAGTACCTGACTGAAGGAGAGAAACGTAGCTCTATGAGGTGGCTAGAGTCATATGATTAAATTTGTGGAGTTTGCTTAGTTATATATTTTTTAGACAGAAGAGAATATATCTCAATGAAAGGTGTTAGAAATTCAAAACAAAGGGGCAAAGAAAAGAAAGCAAGGAAGAGAGAATAAGTTATGAACTGCATTCTTGAAGAAGCAGGACAGAATGGAATCTTAGCCCAGATGGGAGAACTCGCTTAAGGCAAGAGGCCAGATGGGAGGTGACGAAGGGTGTGGATGTAGCACTGAAATAGAAAGCACTAAGTGGCAAAGGTTTGTGTCTCATCACACTTATTTTCCATATGAAATACAAGCTGAAGATATATTTTAGGTACTAGTGAAAGTAGAAAATTCAAAAAGGGTTGAAAAATATGTTGTGGTGGATAGAGCAGAGATCGAATAAGGACAGTGATGAAATGCTGAGTAAGTCTTTAAGGCTCGGGTGAAAAAAAATACGTCATTTGTCTGGAAAGACACAAGATTCAGGTGTGCAATTTTAGTAACAGCATTCCGTGGTCTGGGGAAGACTACAGGGGACCAAGGAGTAGGAGATTTATACCTGACAGTCACAGGAAAGTCCCAGAGGATGACTTTAGATTGTAATGTTCAAAATGGACATGGAAAGGGGTAAAAACAAATAGTGAATATCAGGGAGGAAAGTGAAAGATTTCAAAGCCCTCCTATTGTTAAAACAGAAAGAAGAGCAAGGCGTGTGGACGTAGCTCAGTGTCGAGTGCTTGCCTAGTGGGTATAAAACTCTGCGTTCTACTCCATCTCCAAAAGTTTACAGGAAAGAAGAAACAGAAACAGGATGTAAGACTGGAGTCCTGTTTAACTGCATGATAAAAGAAAACTATGGGGTGATCTTTTTTCTTGTGTGACTAAAGAAATTAGTTGTCTTAATTAAATTTTCACGGGAAGTCGAAGAATAATGGAAAGGTGAAATTATGTGTAAATGGTTGTGCAATGTCAATCAGTAAAGCTCCTGCCATCTGACATGTATGTTTCTGAAGTCCACCCCACTGTCACCACATTTTTCCTGGTTCCCAGAAACATTTACAATAATCATACAACACTAGAGAAAGGTAGGCAATTTTGTGCCCTGCTCTCCTTCGACTTCAAATCCTGAACCAACCCAGTACCATTTTCACCTACTCTACCTATGTATTGCTCCAGTCAATTTCAGATAATGACAACGACTCACTCATAGAAATTTTCAGAAAACTAAAATCTGGGAGAAATGTTTACTTGTAAATTACTTTTTTCAGACACCTTTCTTATTTTATTAATTTATTCATATTACATCTCGATAGTTATCCCATCCCTTGTATCCTCCCATTCCTCCCTCCCTCCCATTATCCCCTTACTCCCCTCCCCTATGACTGTGACTGAGGGGGACTTCCTCCCCCTGTATATGCTCATAGGGTATCAAGTCTCTTCTTGGTAGCCTGCCATCCTTCCTCTGAGTGCCACCAGGTCTCCCCCTCCAGGGGACATGGTCAAATATGAGGCACCAGAGTACATGAGAAAGTCATTCCCCACTCTACACTCAACTGTGGAGAATGTCCTGTCCATTGGCTAGATCTGGGCACCAGCCAAGGACAATACAGGCAGTAAATTTCAAACCCCTACCTAGACACTCTTCTTATAGCTGTATATATAGACATAAATAACTCTATATATTCTAGTCTTGCCATAACATGTAGAAAATACATGTTATGTTCCAGATATATAACTATGCCTATCTGATGAAACATTTTTTCTTGTAAATATTGTGAGATAAGTCCTCATACATTTTTTCTGTGTTTTAAAATGATTCGCCGAAAAATAGACAGAAGCCAATAAAGTATTTTTATTTTGAAAGTGTAATTACAACCTTAGAGGACTGTGCAGCAATTTGATTTGCAAGAAGCTTCTGCATGGTAGCTGGGATTAACATAAAGCGGGGTGTGGGGGAGATATCTGAGAAAGAGGAAGCACTGTCACAGATCTGTCATGATCCCTGTGAAGTGGAAACTGGAGCAAAGACAGAGACAGAAGTGGGAAGTTCCCTGATCCCCTCAACTGTCTTAGAAGTCCAAGAACTCCTCTTGGTTAATGTGGGTCTCTCCTTCCATGGTTCTTTCTTTAAAGATATCGTAAGCTGAGCAATAGCATGAGGTTAGAGTCACAGTGTTGGTAGCAAAAGCAAATAGCCTTGGGAAGTTTCTGCTGCAGGTGGCTGTGAAGATGCTGTACTATGGGTCTCAAATTTTCTCACAACACTCCTGTTGTTAAGGCCGATTTACTCATAGTAAATATTATGGACCACTGTAGGTAAGCACTAACTTCAGTTTTGTGCATCCTCACTTCCCTTTATTTTGGTCCCTGTTTTAACTACATGAGCAATTATGTTAGGGGGAATTTTGTTTTGTGTACAGTGTCCACCAGGAATCATGCACACTCTAGACACCTCATCATCATTTGTTAATAAACAAATTGGGTATGTTTTTCAACCACAGCAACACATGGCCTAAGGATGACACTGAAATTCGCTGTTCCTTGGGGTAAATTTGCTTGGAGGTAAAGTACCCTATATGGATAAGGCAAGGGGGATAATTGTTTGCATTCATTGACTTTTCTGCAATCAAGTGTTCAAAGGTTCATTCAGGAAACAACTGAAAGCTGTTAAGTTTCCCCACTGTCCTCGCATTTTTGGTTGTAGGGTATTGGTGTGGCTTTTCACAGACTTAGTGTCTTTCATCAGAATTAGGGGTGTGTTGTCTTTGTATGTTTGTGTAAGCAGCAAGTATTTCAAAATCTCATGGACCTGAGAATGAGAAGTATGCAGCCATGGCAGGTGTGCAGTATTACAACCACCTTCATGGAGGATTTGACACTCGACGGCACTATGCGATGCTGTACAAAATCTTTAATAAGTGCCAAGATAGCTGATGACTGCTAGCGGGAGTGAGAGACTGAAAGTGTCCTTATCCCTGTAAGTAAACTCACATGAATTCTCCTCATGCTTTTTGTACCAATTCAATGGAAACTCATACACACACACACACACACACATACACACACACACAGTACACGCACCACACACACATACCACACACAAACGTACACACCACACATTCAACACAACACACACATATACACATATACACACACATACACACATACCACATTCACACACATCACACACACACATACACACACATCACACATACACACAACACACAAATAACACACACACAACACACACACACACACACCCCACATGGAAATAAGAAGGGAAAGAGTTTAGCAGAGAAGGAATACGTGGAAGAAAGAATGTGCAAGAAAATATAATGGGTGTGAGTATAATCTGAGTATATTGTATACATGAAAAATAAGTCATAATGAAGACCATAATTACATTTAATTAATATTGCTAATGAAATCATAATGAAAAAGATAGATAATAAGAGTAATGAGTTAAAACAAAGAAAGATCACAGACTAGATTATCTGGTGTATACATCCTTAACAAAGGAATGACCTTACCCTGAGACGACAGGACATCTCAACGTTGCTGAGGAAAATGACTCTTCCCTGGAGCTTTCCATCTTAGACTTTCTCTATACTTAACTCACACTCCAGTTAACTCCTTTCTATTGGACATGGGCTTCCTTTTGTTATCAATTTGCATCCAATGGAAACTTAATTTGCAATAGGGAAGCGAGTCTTTCTCTTTAAATCAAATATGAATGTGTTTGGTCTGGCCTATTATATGTTGACATAACAGTTTAACTCAGAATTATATTTAAAGTTTTCCTGAGTTCTCTTGGAGCACTCATGCATATTTATAAAATACAAACTGTCCATATAGTAATGTATATAATATACTGTAAGCTGCACATAATAGAATTTAGGTATTACATATAAGAGATGGTGTCTATTTTAGATTCTTAAAGGTGGCTAACAAATATTCACCAAAGAATGTTGTCTGATGTTTGATTAACGCTTCCTTCAATTGCCACTATTCCAAGGAATGTTTTTAAGAAATAATCTAAGAATAATCATTTTCTTTAGTGTTCTCATATTGGCAGGTTCAATAGCACCTTGTTGACTCTCTCTGCATACAAACATATGTCATAACATGTTTTAAGTATCTTACATCAAAATAATAACAATACTAAAGGCCTGTAATTCCGTGTGTGGGTGTGCATGTGCATGCGCGCGCCCTTCTGTTGATATGGATAGCTATCTATGCTTTCTAGATTTATAAGAGATTGGGGGGGGGGATGGTCTTGTGCCTTGAGTCCTCAAGAATATAGAAACACAATTACTGTAGCTTTATTTGCTAAAGGTGATGAATACCATGGCATGAAGGAAACCTCATATTTATCCCCGTACATTTTGCATGTGCATGGTTTAATTTGCTTGCAGGGTTAGGAATACGAAGCACAATAATAATTGATTGCATTCTCCATTGTATTTTCCAAGTTTGCCCAAGTATCATTTTATTTTCACACTTCGGCTCTTCTATCTTACATAAGCAAGCTGTGCCTCCCTATGCTTGGCATCACATTTGTCTGTTAGTTCTTTCATTTCTTTATATCATATGTGGGGCCCATACTGTTGTGTCTCTAATATACAGACACCGGGAGGCAAGCTGTTTCCTTAACATTTCCATACATGAGTAACGGGTACCCTAACAGGGAAACTACAGCTTGTCTGTTGCATCCTTTATCCTCCCAAAAGAGAAAGCTAATCTTGTTATGTAAAATATCGTTACTGCATCCTCCCCTCGGCTGCTCTGGCATGCTCCAGTTGGCTCTCAGCTGCAAATGAAATTACACAAGGATGAAGGCAAAGCTTGTTTCAGAATATTTTCAAGGAAGATTTGTTCCTCTAATGGGCTCTTTGCAGAATAATATGGTTTTTAATTTGTGAGAAAATAAAACAGCAGTTTAAAGGAGTGGAGCATATAAAGACAGGGGTCAAAGGGTTTTCTCATTTCTGTATCGAGAACATTCAAGCTCCATGTGCAGTGAAATTAAAAATACACTTTTTTTCTGATTCTACCTCTAACAGGTCATGCATTTCATCTGCAAACAACTAAAATTAAATCAGGTCTTGAAATGTGAAATTTTTCATGCACATTATCTCAGAATCCAATTTCCCCAACTATACAGCATGTGAACCTCCCTTCTCATCTCTGTTTTCTTATAATTACAGTTCTTTTCACAGACTCTAGTAAAAATAATATTTCTGATGTGTGTGACACATGGTACCATAAAGAATGTTTGCATAATGTTCCTAAAAGTTTCTCTTTTTGCCAAAGATTTTATATATACAAAAACTGAAATTGAACCCTCAGTGAGAATGGAAATAATAGGGATTAAGAATGATAGCCAAGCTAGTCATTATTATTTATATTATAATTGTCGATTTAATACTCTATATGAATTTTCTAATAGGCAGAAATTAGGCATACACAGTTCCTGGAAATGAACTTTGAAAATTGGCATTGTAGATTTTCCACCAACTAGTTTATAACTTCTGACAGGCCTGTATGATGATATTCTATGCTATAAAATAAAAAGGATTAAGAATAAAGACAACTCATGCAGTTGTGAAACCCTAAAGAATGTTTTTTTTTTAATCTTCACTCGCTGTGTACCTGTGCTTGATGTCAAACACTGGTATAAGCAATTTACAATATAATATTGCTAAAGTTGTAAGTGTTTTCAAACGAACCTTGGGAATGTGTACACACCTTCACATACCTTCAAGGGTATTTCTTTTATTGGGAATAAAAGAAATGCCTCATTCTCAATGCAATAGTTTTATTTTATGACACTTAAATAACCAGTGCATAGATCCGGGCCATTGTATTTGCTTTCAGGTGCAAATTAATAATTATTAAATGTATTGCTTGGCAACATGCTTTGTGTGAAACAAACATAAAAAGCTCAACAAACTATGCTAATAAATATGTACATTTTATTCTATCTTAATTAGTCTCAATAAAATAAAATAAAATATAAAAGTTGAACTTGAACGAGTTCGTTTGAAGAGAGGTACTCTTCATTGATAAACAAACAAACGAAGAAACAAACAAAAACCTGTCCCTTGTAGCTGTGGGTTATTAAACAAAGCTTTCAATCCTGGATGTGGGGTATGATACTATGAATTGTTCATTGTGAAAACTCAAAGGCCCCCAGCCCACAACATCCTTGCCATTTCGCTTAATTGCTCATCAATCATAATTCCTAAGAACCTATTGCTGAAGGCATCAAACATCTTTCATAAATAATATGAAAGAATGAAACAGGAAGTGAGCTGGAAGCTTTCTTCCTGCCGTTTTGCTCTCATAGTCCTGGAAGTTGTTATACAGGCTACTGAGGAAAGAAAAGATATCAGGTAACCAAATGCTACTATGTGGTAGTTGACTAGCATTTGAGTGATCTTTCCTCCAACTACTAATTGTTCCTCCTCTGGATATAAGAAATACATCCAAATTCTCCAGAGGCTGTTACACACCTGAAACAGGATCGGCTTATCCTTAACAAATACACATTAGCAACACCAACTGTCCTTCTGGGTCTTCTCCTGACTCAGTGTCCTTCATGTGATCTATGTGAGCACATCATTGCCCATGTCAAAAGCCCAATAAGAATAGTGCCAGAAGATTTTCCACAAGGAATATAAACGCTAAGCTTCTGCACTGGCAAAGATCACGAGGTTCTAGCACACTGCACAACAGGAACTTCCAGAGCGGCTTTAAGCCTTCAAGAAGAAATAGACTTGGATGAACTGGGCAAAAATTGTGCCAGCTTTGGTTGAATCGACTCTTTTTTACCAGTATTTTGTAAAATTCATTAAGCCATTCAAATCTTGTGAAAGCCCCTTCATTTTCCACTGTAAGAAGAGAGGCTGCTGTCCTCTGTCACCCCATAGCAGACGAGGAGATGCAAAGCGACCTGACCTCCATTGGCTCCCACAGCCCGGAGAGCCCCCCTTATGTAAGTCACCTGTAACCCAAGGCTTTCCTTTTCCATACTAAACTTCTAAAGTAAACAGTGTTCCCCTCTTATGATCCAAACTAGACATTTCTAACAACAACTTCTCTTTTTTGATGTTGCTAAATTTTGGAGTGACAGACACTATAAAAAGCAGTTTTGCTAAGCATATGCCTGAAAGCCAAGCACTTGGGAAGTTGAGCCAAATCATAAAATCAAGAAAATTCTGGGCATGCACCTAGAGCCTGTCATGAGCAAACAAATGATTGCTAAAACAGGTGTCAGAAATACTACTTCAGAGTCAAATATTTCCTCAAGATCTTGAAATCAGCAATGTGTTTCAGTGCTTTAAGGGCACACTCCCTACCTGTATGAAAGATTCAAAACCTTGCTTCTCTCTTTATTCTAAATGTATTCCACATTGAAAATATTGCAGTCAGAATAGGCCACTTGTAAGTCACATTTCTAACAGAAGTTGAGTTCCCAAGGCAGCACCGGAAAAGGGCGAGAACAAGTGTGTTTTCCTATTTTACTCATTGTTTAGGAAGCCTTTGTCCCTCTCTCTGCCCCGTTAGTTCCTTTATGTCTTACCTTCACTGATCAATCAGAGGGATAACATTAAAAATACCGAGATCTTATGAACATCAAAGAAGCTTATAAATTGAAGAGTCTATGTAGACATAGAATCCATTGTTATTATTTAGATGTCGAAATACAACACCCTTTCATGTTTAAAGTTTTGGAAAGATCAGGGAATACAAGGCACGTACCCAAGCATAATAAAGGCTGTATACAGCAAGCCAATATAGCCAACGTCAAATCAAATGGAGAGCAACTCAAGGAAATTGCTCTAAAATCGGCGACCAGACAAGGCTGCCCATTTTCTCCGTATCTCTTCAATACAGTTCTTGAAGTTCTACCCAGAGCAATAAGACAACAAAAGGAGATCAAGGGGATACAAATAAGAAAGTGGGAAGTCAAATTATTCCTATTAACAGATGATATCATAGTGTACATAAGTGGCCCCCAAAATTCGCCCAGAGACCTCATACAGCTGATAAACACATTTCAGCAAAACGGCTGCATACAAAATTAACTTTAAAAAGTCATTAGCCTTCCTGTATAAAAATAACAATCGAGCTAAGAAAGAAATTGGAGAAACCACACCCTTCACGATAGCAACAACCAATATAAGTATATAGGAATAACTCTAACCGAGCAAGTGAAAGATTTGTTTGAAAAAAACTTTAAATCTCTGAAGAAAGAGATTGAAGATGACATCAGAAAATGGAAGGATTTCCCTTGTTCATGGATCGGGAGAATTAACATAGTAAAAATGGCCATCTTACCAAAAGCATTTTACAGATTCAATGCAATCTTTATCAAAATACCTACACACTTTTTTATTTTTTAAAATATATTTTATTAATTTATTCATTTCACAACTCAATTGTTATCCCATCCCTTGTATCCTCCCATTCCTCCCTCCCTCCCATTTCCCCTTACTCCCCTCCCCTATGACTGTGACTGAGGGGGACCTCCTCCCCCTGTATATGCTCATAGGGTATCAACTCTCTTCTTGGTAGCCTGCTGTCCTTCCTCTGAGTACCACCTGGCCTCCCCATCCAGGGGACATGGTCAAATATGGGGCACCAGAGTTCATGTGAAAGTCAGACCCACTCTCCATTCAATTGTGAAGAATGTCCTGTCCATTGGCTAAATCTGGGTAGGGGTTCAAATTTTACTGCACGTATTGTCCGTGGCTGGTGCCATAGTTTGAGCAGGACCCCTGGGCCCAGATATGCCTGTCATAAGGTTCTTCTTATAGGATTCTAGGACCCTCTGGATCCTTTTATTTCCCCATTCTCCCATGCTTCTCTCACCTAGAGTCCCAATATGATGTCTTCCCCTCTATCCCACTTTTCTGGTAAGTGAAGACTTCATGGGACATGCCCCTTGGGCTACTATCCAGATATAAGTGAACATACACCATTTGACTCTTTCTGCTTCTGGGTTAACTCACTCATTATGATCATTTCTAGTTCAATTAATTTGTCCACAAATATCAAGAATTCCTTGTTTTTAATAGCTGAGTAGTATTCCATAGTGTAAATGTACCACAGTTTCTTTATCCGTTCTTCTACTGAGGGACACAATTTTTAAAGACATTGGAAGATCAGTTCTCAACTTCATATGAAAAAACTCAGAAGAGCTAAAACAATCATGTACAATAAAAGATATTCCTGAGGAATCTCCTCCATACCTGATCTCAAGCTGTACTATAGAGGAACAGTAATTAAAACATCATGGTACTGGCATAGCGTTAGGCTGGTTGATCAATGGAATCAAATTTAAGACCCAGAAATAAATCTACACACATATGGACACTTAGATTTTTTAAATAAAGAAGCCAAATCTATTCAATGGCAAAATGATAGCATTGTCAATAAATGGTGCTGGTCTAACTGGATGTCTACATGTAGAAAATTGGAAGTAGACCCATATTTATCAACATGCACATCAAAGTGACTCGGAGATTCAGTCTGTAGGATATTGCTTTGTTCTGTTGATAGTGTCTTCTGCTTTACAGAAGCTTCTCATCCTCCATCTTACATCCATCAGAAGGGCTAAAATAAAGAATTCAAGTGACAGCACATGCTGGCGGGGATGTGAAGAAAGGGGAACACTCCTTTCATTCCTGTGAGAGTATAAACTTGTATAACAACTTTGGAAATCAATCTTGTGCTTTATCAGAAAGCTGAGAACAGGGCTACCTAAAGACCCAGTTATTCCACTCCTTGGAATATATCCAAAAGATGTTCCACCACACAACAAGGACATTTGCTCAATCATGCTCATTGCTCAACCATGCTCATAGCAGCCTTATTTGTAATAGCCAGAACTTGGAAACAACCTAGATGTCCCTCAGTTGAAAAATGGATAAAGAAACTGTGGTGCATTTACACTATGGAATACTACTCAGCTATTAAAAACAAGGAAATCTTGAATTTTGCAGGCTAATAGATGGAACTAGAAATGATCATCTTGAGTGAGTTAACCCAGACTCAGAAAGATACACATGGTATATACTCACTTATATTGGACACTATTTCAACAGGGATGTCCCCTGAAAGTCTTCACTTAGAAGGAACTTGGGATAGATGCTGGGACTTCCTATTGGCACTCCAGGTGAGAGAGGTGTGGGAGAATGGGGAAACGGAAGGATACAGAAGGTCCTAGAAACCTACAAGAAGACCATCAAGGCTGGCAGATCTGGACCCAGGGGTTCTGCTCAAACTACTGTGCCAACAAATGACAATGCATGCAGTAAACCTAGACTCCTATTCAGATCTAGCCAATGGACAACACATTTTACACTGTTGTGTGGAGAGTGTGGGACGACTCTGACGTGAACTCTAGTGCCCGTATCTGACCACTTTCCCTTGTTCTGGAGGCCTGGTGGCATTCAGAGGAAGGGTAAGCAGGCTACCAGGAAGAGACCTCATAGGCTGTGTTCATATAGTGGGGAGGGGAGGTCCCCTTCTGACACAGGTCTAGGAGAGGGTAATAGGGTGAAAGAAGGAGGGAGGGGAGAACGGGAAGATACAATTGAGTGGATAACAATTGAAATGTAATCTGAATAAATTACTTAAAAATTAAAAAAATTAAAAAATGAAAAAAGTTATCCACTATAGTAATGTTCTGAAATAGTCAATTCACAGATATTGTACATAATCAGATTAAAAACAAGACTGTCCAACACAAATCTATTATAGTAGAGTACAAGCAACTCATAAAAATTAACGAAGTGAAAAGCTGAGTTAAGAAAGTAAGCACCTGCTATAGATAAACTACCCTCAGAGATGTACTACCCGCAGAGCTCTGTCAGCATCATCCTCTTAGGACATGAAGGACTCAGGTCACTGGTTTCTATTTTCAGTATGAAAATGCCGACCTGCATGGGTGGTAACAATCAGAGAGGATGAAAAGTAGATTTTACAGCCCAATTATAATTCAAATTATATTTAATACACCTGATTTGGGAATCAATGATGGAATTTTAGGTTGTGAATCTGGAAATTATTTTTAATAACTGAAATGAATAGCAGATTACTAAAGTAAGTACAATGGCAGAACCTATGAGCACAATACATTCTATTAAATTATACATACATATGTATGAATGTACATATATACGTTTCACATATATATGCTGAAACTATCCACATACATTTTTATCAGTGAATATAACTGGTTTTTTACTTAAGAAAATAAGCATGTATGCCTACTTGTATTTACATAAAATATCATGAGATGTATATCAAGAAGCTTACTTCCCATTTAGAAAAGTGTCACTTTACACTCAATATAGGGAGGCTCCTATCATTTCAGACAAAAATTCAGTGGGCCTATAGATTCTCACTAGCATGCTATTTTACAGTGCATCTAAAAGCCTTATATTTCTGATGTCTGAGTCACAATAGTACAGAAGTTCTTTCAGTTAATTTTTTGATCACCTATAATACATTTTCGAATTCCTTTTAAGATTTGCACATGTGTGTTGTACCTCAGGTATTACAGTTTTTAAAGCTGTACCCACACCGAGTAACTGGAAAAACACCGCCTTTGCTCCCCTTCCCTCTTCACAGCACCGGAGTTAGATAATTTTAATGTTTTATTCCATTATATTGACCTGGAGCACATCTGTTTCTCATCCTAGATTAAGACATTTAGAGATCGCATTAGTGTGGGGGGCGTTAATTTGTAATTCCAATATCCACAAAAGCTTTGCTTACCCTTGAATGTTATCAATGCACAAGGATGTTCAGGTACCTTGCAGGGGCTCCAGTGTATTTCACAGAATCTAGCAGGGTGTAAATAGCGAGCTAAAGGTGCTGTTAACATAATCTAAAATCAGACAGGCAGGAATAAAAATTCAGAATCTGACAGCAACCACAGGGATGGACTTGAATGAAGTCTTTTAATTTCTCTGAACTTCAGTAAATTTGTATAGTGATTCAGTGAATATATAAATCATATATGAGAAAACATTACTAAAAAAGAATGGTGTGGAAGTTAAATGAAGTGCTGCATGCGAAACACAAAGAACATAAAAAAAAATGGGTGGTCCTCAGTTCCATGATGCACAAGTGATTCGGTTAACAAACATTGTTTGTAATAATAAGGACTAGAATGCTGATGGTGAAGCGAATGTGTCAGTGACTACTGCTTCAACCACTTTCCTATTTGAGTCAGAAAAGAAGGAATTCAGGAACAGATGTATTTGCTTGAGTCTGCCAGGCTGTGACTTACCCAACCTTCATGTCATTAAGAGATGGCAGAGGTTTTGGTGAAAAGGTAAAAAACTGTCAACTTCATGGGTTAAAAATACTGCACATTTTTTTTAACCACTGGAGGAGTTGCTTGTGTACGGTAACCTAGGAAGATACATAACTTCACATGATTTCTAAAGAAATATCATACCAACAAAAGCACACGAAAATGTATTTTAAGTAGTCTGTTCCTTCTCAGTTAGACAGTAGCTTCTGTGAAAATCATAGCTCTAATTGTCAGGCTCTAAATGCATATTTTCATTTTTCTTTCTCCAGTCCTGTCAGAAAAGAAGTGAGGATGAAAAAGTTTATTTCACAGGATGTACCCCATGTTGAGAAAATTTTAATTCAATGTTGATAGAACTATAGTTAGCTCCAACAGTGTAGCAGGCTTAGAATTATATATCACATTATTTTAGGAAGATGTCTGTTCCTTATGATATTCTATATTGCTTTATAAAGCCTGCAGTATATGATTGGGACATGGGAAAGTGGATCATAGACTTTTGAAAATGGGGTATTGTTCTTTAAAATGAGTGTGAGAAAATGGGAATTTAAGTAAATCTGAAAGCACGGCACACCACTATTTTTTAGTAGAAAATTCACCAGCAATCTTCCTTGTTAATTCTAAATTATGAATATGTGTATAATGAAGAAGGAAAGGCAACGCTACAGTATCTGTGCAAGTGCCTATAACGTTCTGAAGCCAATTATTCAAAACTGCTAAAGAACACACAAAGTACAATACAGTCACTTCACAAAAACTAATCTGCCTTCAAATAAACAAACCAGATCTCTCTACAATCGTCACCCCTTTAATAGACACAAAATCCAATGCATTATGCAGATGAAAACAACATAAGGTATAAGAAGAGTTTAATTTCACTGATCTTTTTATTATTTTCTAGGGCGGAGTCTTGATTCACCCATCCTTCAAAATGTTAGCGTTCGTAAGAGACTTAAAGTGAAAAGAACAGCAGTGTTCCTGGTTTGGTGAAGAGGTGATTCATTCATCATTTCAAGCGTTCTACACAATGTCAGTGTTTCCAGGAGACCACTGTGCGCTTGCTCTTTGGGAATGACTGGAGGACCATGACCCCAGACCTTCACCGACGTCTGCTGCACACAGCTCTTATACAATAAACCTCCAGCTGCTTCAGATCTCATAGCACAATCTGTGCCCACAGTCCCACCTGTAAGAACTCCTCACACAAAATGAAGGCGATAGGAATGAATTCTTATTCTCAAGGGTCATGTAATGTAAGCACAAATACTGCCTTTGACGGCAGTGATGCCTTCATGTACTATTTTTCCTCCCAAGAAGCATTTCCACGCACAGTTTCACATGATCTGGCCACTCTCACTAAGGAGGTATGAATAGCAGATTTAAGGGAAAGGTGGTATGTTCTTTCTCACAATGTTAATCTTTCTCTTTAAAACAAAATGTTAGAGGGAAGAGGTATATCCATCACACAACTACTTTTTATATCAACCTGGAATTACCAAATCAAATGCCACAATAATCCAAAGTCATGTCGAAATTTTTCAAAAATTTTATTGATTTTAAATGTTGAGCAAGAGATGCAACCTTGGTAATTCTCAGGGAAGGGTAATTAAATGCTGTGGTGTTTTCTTTTGTGAACTACAATGCTTGATAATCTTTCCTGGCTTAGAGGCTAAATGCAAAATGGTCCATGCGGACTCTTACTGTGAATGGCAACTGATAGTCTTTCTGGATATAGTTGTATCCTGAATATTTTGATACTATCAAAGGCTGAATCTCTTGATGAATTCATAGCATGTTAGCTTTATTCGGAAGAGGAGAAAGTATGAACTGAAACCTACTTAGACTGAGTAGATCCCTGAGTTTGACCTAGAAAGAGATACACTGGCTCTTGACTTTTCTTCATCCTTGTTCGTGGACATGTTAAGAAGACATAATCTTCCTCTACAATACACCCATCCCCGGGACGTTCTGCCTCATATTAGGTCATGAAAATGATGATAGGCTGAAAGCCCTAAAACTTTGATCAAAAATACAACTTTTCTCATTGGAACTTATTCTACCATGTTTTTCAGCATTGAGAAAGCTAAGTAGGATCTGACCATTGTTCTACGTGTCTCCCACATCGTCCAGTGCAACAATCTCATGATACTCAAAGTGCAAAATCCAAAGCAGGGGCACTCAGATACTTAGAGTGTTGCTTGCCTGCAAGTTACCTGAAATCCACCTGTTGACAAACGACCCTGCGGCCAACTGCACTCAACGATTCATTTGAATGTGCCTGCCACAACGCAGAGCTCATGGCATTGATGTCCAGGATAAACAGACAGCGACGTAATTCTGGTTGTGTTGTTGTCTTTTGTTGTTCTATTTCCTCCTCTTTTCTTATGTTCATGTGTTTGAATGCCACATTTGTGTTTGCCTATGTATTGACCTATATTTGGAATGCCTATATTTGGGATGTACATTTCAAGGCAAAGGTTAAAGTCTACAGCCTTCAAGTCTCTTCCACTTTACTCTTTCTGGGCGGGATCTCTTAATCATATCCTGAGGTCATAGCCTAAGCCAGTCTCCCCGACCAGCTTGCTTTGGGGGAATCCCTTCTTTTGAACTCCAGGTGTAATGTCAAGGAAGTTGCCAGGCCCATAGAGAATTTTCATGAATTCTGTAGTGGGAAAGACTACTCTAAAAATCATTCATGCCTACAGAAACTAAAATTTTATCCAGACCTTGCAACCAAGTTGATAAGCTGCCACAACACCACGTGGAACTGTGCCTTAACTAACAGTTAAGGAAACAACGTAAATGGCAAGAAGGACATACAGACACAACAGAGGACTGACTGACAGGTCACAAAGGCACAAATAACAGAAAGGTTGGACACAGTAAGAGAAGTGGAGAACTCAAATATGGGCTTCCTCTTGGTCTAAACTAATCTAAAAGGGAAACCCTAAGTCCTAACAAATTATCAGTGCATTCTAGAGATAGGAACATTAGAGTTGCTTGCCTAAAAGTATTTTCAGTATTAAACCATCTTTCCAGCCACTCGTTTTTATGATAAAAGAATCGGCTGATCTCTCTGGTATGCTCATATTTTATCATTAGGAGACAATGGCATGAATGTCTCATAGACTATCAGACATAATCTTAGACCTAAGAAGAAAACATTGTATTTCTTGTGGATATTCAGGATAATGATAGCAAAATCCAAAGCAGGGAGCGGAAAAGAAGTGCTACTTAAAAACATTTGGTTCTCAGATCATGCATGCAGTGGTGGACTATGGAGAAAATACCATGAATTTGAATAACACTCCAGCAACCCAAGGAAATGACCCCATTAGAGCTGCTCTGGCTACTGTATTTAAAATAAAGTCAGTACTTAAACTCAAGTCGTAGTGTCCTACAATATGAATTAATCTTCCAGGGCAGGCGTGGCTGTAAACCTGGTAGATATACCTAAAATCAAGCTCCCATGGTTACCTAGCAATAAGATTAAATGGACGGTTCCTCCAGAGCCACAGAGATAGTGACTCACAACTGGTCCTGTCACTTATTTCCTTTCACACTTGTTAAATGCGTTCTGCGTCAGGGATAGCAATAAGAGCCCTGTGACTACTGGTGAAGGCCCTGTCACTAACCTGAACTTCTAAGCTGAAATTAACTATTTGTCTTTTTATCTTTATTTATGTTTTAGATCATAACATGATTAAATTCTTTATCATTTCCCCTTTCTCCCTCCAAATGCTATCATATACGATTCCTTGCTCCTTGCTCTTTTTCAAATGCATGGCTTCATTTCTTATTAATAGGTGTTACATGAATATATGCAAGTTGTATTTACATATTTATATGTGTGGTGGTTTGAATGAGAATGTCCCATAGGCTGATGTATTTGAATGCCTAGTTGCCAGAAAGTGGATGTGTTTGAAAGGATTAGAAAGATTAGTAAGTCTGACCATTTTGGAGTACTTGTTGCCTTGATAGAGGAAGTGCATCATTGGGGATGGCCTGTGAGGATTCAAAAGCCTACCAGGTTGTTCTCTCTCTCTCTCTCTCCCTCCCTCCCTCTCCCTCCCTC
>OU015747.1:2426135-2447726 GCA_907169655.1 Acomys percivali | reverse complement strand
CTCTCTCTCTCTCTCTCTCTCTCTCTCTCTCTCTCTCTCTCTCTGCCCCCCCTTTCTGCTTGCCACCTATGGAACTGGATATAATGTTACATCTCAGCTACCTCTCTTTTATTTTAACAACCAGTGAGCAACCATACTATTTTCACACTAACCTTCTCAAACTGTAAGCAATTCCCAAATTAAATGCTTTGTTTTATACAAATTGCTTTGGCCGTGGTGTCTCTTCACAATGTTAGAACACTGACTAAGAAAAACATGGGAAATAGTGGACAGAGGGGAATGGAGAACGAAGTTAACCAAAATATATTATATACATGTGGAGACTATCATAATAAAAACCATTAGTTTGTAAGTTAAAAATGCTAATAAATTAAAAATGAATAATGAATGCCTCATTGTTTGCCAAAAATTGTAAAAGATATAATATTCATAACTTTGTATGCTGTGTAAAAATGTCAACATATATAGAGCAGAGAGTTCCCAAATAATCATGATAAAGTGAAACAAAATACAATTGTATATAATACAATTAATTTATAGCTAATTAAGAAGATAGAAATTTGTGTAGCTGAAGACAATTTATAATCATGGTTGGCAGCTCTAGTATATAGAACTTAGCACTCTAAGGTCAGACATTATGTTTCAGTCATATAAATTACTGAACATTTAAAAATATCACTTTATAAGTGGGTTGTCCATTCTGTGACAAACATTCTCCTAATTATTTTGTAACAAGCAGAGCACAACAGTCTTTTCATTGTTCAATGTTAAGTCACCAGGAAACTTTCAAAAAGTTTCAAGGCTAAAAGTGTAGGTAACATGGTTACTAATCACACATGATAAAGGAATGCTTTAGATTAGATGGAGCCAACAAAATCAACGCTTGATCCTTTAATGTCTATTTCAATGCTATCAATTATACCAGTTCTAGCAATTGGTGAGGAAGACAATTGGAGATGGGCATATTAATGTGCTGGCAAGGGAATTGATGGAGGCATAACATACATTAGAAAACCCTCATATGGACTTAATTATGAATGTGTGAAAACACTATAAACCACACATTATGTCAAATAACCTATATATTTAGAGAAAGATTAGAGTAGAACATACTGCAATGTAAGAAAATCAACGATTCCAAGGAAAAATAAATCCCATAACATTTTACTAATATAAAATGTTTGATCACAAAGGAACAAAACATCACACAAAGAACTGTAATTATGACAGACAAGAAAGGGAAGAATTACACGTTCATGAAATAAATATATTTGATAATCATTTGCTTGATAAATGAAGTGAGTGAAATCATACAATTGTACATGAGCTGGAATATACATAAAATAGTATACTCATAAAATTCTTAAATTTAAATTAAACAAATGACAAACCAAAATGTATGTTTTACATTTAAATTAAGTTAAAAACAATCAAAATGTTTACTAAGTGGGTTTATTTCCACTCATTTTTAAATGAGGTAGATAGAAAGCACTAATACATCTAGGATTAAAGTTTTAAATATAATATAAAGAACATTTGAAAATTCTAAGACTATATACGAGTGTACGGTAATAAATTTGGTAATGTTGTAAAATGAAAAATAATTTTAATAAAAAAGCAAAGACAAACTAAAGAAATCTAAATAGATTGAAAAACCATTAATCATGACATATATTTTATTTCATATTTTTGTTTAATTTAATTTAATGGTTCTTGAGGTAATATAGGAATATAAAGACCCAGCTAATGTAGAAATCACTGCACCCCAAGTTGTTCTGAAGATTACAACTCTGATGCCTTAGTTTCCCCAGTATTGAGGTTTCAGGCATGCACCATAATGTCCATGTGTGGTATACATGTAAAGACAGTAAGAAAGCCTCAGTGATTTCTATACATTTTAGACTCTCCCATGAGGTTATACTGCTCTCCATGAACTAAAACCATCATTATCCTTTACACACTCATTCAAGAAACTCATTGCACCAAGAGAGAAAAGGAGAGGATCCTTTGACTTAGCAAAACACCCTCATATCACAGACATGCTGAGCAAAATAGAAAAATATCATTAATTAGTTACAAACAAATGTAATTCTTTTTTATGCAGTTCTTTAAAAATTAGCAAATTAATAGAACAGTAAAGCCATTATAAAACATTTAACAAATGCTTTTCAGTGGTTAATATTTAATGATACAATGTCTAATCAAAGAAGCAGCAATAGAACAAGTTCCTAATCCTCACTTAATCCTGACGACCACAGCAATAGAGTCTTCCAAGTAGTGTTTTCTAAGGTCATATCAACAAAGAATGTCATTATAGAGACTTTTGGGTCACAGTTCAGGCAGCAAACTGTCTCTGTCATCTTCTCATTTGGGAAGCTGCTAAATAGATGTTTTAAGGTGCTAGAGATATGATAGATCTTGATTTACATTCAAAATTTTAGATGCACCAAGATAAGAAAGATGGTTTCTTCAAGGCTGTCAAATACAAATAGCCAAAACACGAAGAATGTAGCATTTATATAGTTCCTGATTGTTTCATGATTATTCTTGCTGTAGGTAGTTTATTATATATATGTATGACAATATAAATGTATATGTAAAAATATTTAATAAAAAAAGAATGTCATAAGTAGGCTATTCTAGAAACAAAGACAACTTTATTTACTTGGGAACAGTGTCATCATTAATAGAATAACAATAAATGCACTTGTTTTGGTAGTTTTAATGGCAATAGCTTTCAAGATAATCTTCCTGATTCAGAAATTTGTCTCAGATAAATTCATGTTATTTTATTACTTATATTAACTCTTATTTTACATACGAAAAAGCACATAATTTAGATAGATAGGTAGGTAGATAGATAGATAGATAGATAGATAGATAGATAGATAGATAGATAGACAGATAGATAGCATGGATGTTGTTTACAGAATGAATATAAATTAAAAAGGCCATAATAGAGTTAAAATGTTTTCAGAAATGGAATGATAGCAATTCAAGTATAGTCTTTATTGGTAACATATAAACTCAGACCAAACTATGTTGAAAAATCCACTGCTATGGTCATCAGGCCACCAGAAAGGAGAAACACTCACAACCACAGATCCTAACACCTTAGTTTAACTTCATGTTTTCTTTTCTGTCCCTCTTTCCTCCATCTAACTGAAAGCTTAGCAAGGAAGAGTTGGGAACAACGGGAGCACCCATCCAGCCCTTTACAGAGCTTACCTTGAGCTAGGTCACGTTGGGGATGCAAATTTGGTCACTTTCTTTACTCCTCTTGAGTTTTCTTTTTAAATAAAAACCTCAAGAATTAATGTATAAAGTAAATAAATTACATGTAAGTGTCTAGCGTGGTTTTAAAAAAATGAATGAGTTTTCACCTGTGGCGAGATGTCGATGGAGCTGATGAAGAGGAGGACGTGGCAGGTTTTGCTTTGGAAAATAAGAGTAGGCGGAAGGCTGGCGACAGCGGTCTGCAGTGCAGGACCAAGCCACACTGAACTAAAGACCCAGAGTGAGTTTCCTGATCATCATCCTTGACAAAATCATTGTGAATCAGATGACAGCATAGTGTAGGTCCACTGTCACCATGGTAAAGGAATTTAATAGGCTCTCGGAAGCCTACAATGCCAGTTTATGACGGATAAATAAAAAAAAAGTAGTCTCATTCCTACTTCCAGGACACATGGCCTTGTTCATTTGACTACTTAGGAACATAACCATTCCCCAGCCTCAAAAGGGAACCAAAGGCTGCTTGAAAATGCTCTGTTAAGGCAAGGCACGGCTTGGAAGGCCACCGTTTTAAACATTATGGATTAACTGAGCAGGGATTACCTTAACTTCAAAATAAATGGTGAGTTAAAAAGTAAAGTAGTTTTAGCAATATGAGTTGATTTACATCAGGTACTGGAACAAATCACCTGGAGGCTTGGAGCTACAGAAGATGGGCAAGGACTCAACAGCAAGGGGGAGCCAGGCATTCGCCTGCCCAGCAACTTCCCACTGCAGTGTGGTCACATAAGGCCTCTAGTTCAGTTTCTTGGGGCATGTGAAGAGCTAAGTACAAACATGTGCACAGGGGGAAAGCAGTTGTGGGGTCTCAGGTTCTAACTTATGTACGATGATCATTCAACGATCTTGTTAAACATGAAAAAGGTTGAAAGAACAATGAAGAAATGATTTGATAAGCAAATGGAGCAAAAACGTAAATAGATGGAAAAAAAGCATTGGTGGGAGAACTAGTTGGGAACCTTTTTTAAAAATATATAGTTTGATCAATTTTTTTAGAAGAGACTGGTGAGCACAATAAACTGTGCTTTTCATTGACAAGCTCCCCTTCGTATGCCACAGTACACTGGAAGAAAATGTGTATGCAAGAGAAAGACGTTTTGAACAAGAAGGCACATTCTAAATATGAAGAAACAAAATTAGTTATTTCTTTGTCTTTGTTTTTGTTTTACTAATTTTTAACAATAGAACATTCAAAAGAGAATTGAGGGTTTGGAGACAGGGAAAAAAGAAGCTTAAATCATTAAATCTCTGATTTAAATAGAAGGTGACATTGAGATTCCCTGACTTTACCCCATTAATAGCACCTGCCCAATTTAGCCATTGTGGTTGTTTTAAGATTAAATACGACGTAAAAAATTATATTTAGAAAATTGATTTCCACTTGTGATATGGTCATCTTTTTAAAATGCAGAAACTGGGTCAGTGAGATGGCTCAGTAGGTTGAAGTAACTACTTCCAAGAGTGATGATGCTCAGACTCACAAGATGGAGGAAATGGAGCCATTTCTGCACTTCCCTCCGACCTTCAGACATGTACTGTGCCAATCACACACACCCACGTTCACAGGCATCATATGTGCATACACGCGTGAACACACACACACACACACGCACACACACACACATAATAATTGCTTTAAATTGCAAAAGTTTCCCTTTAAATCTAAAGTATGCTAACTACAGCTCAACTTTCCTTCCTGAGTAAAAGGGAATGCAATTTGTTGAGTCAAATGAATGCTACAGCTCTCTGTGCTACACAGGAGCAGGAGTCCTCAACTCACAAAGGAACTTTTAAATAGACACCATTATTTAAGATTGTAGAATCACAAATTAATGACTTAAGTATACAAAAAAGAAATAATATTATTTCAACTGTAGGAAAAAACTGTGCAGATAAGATATATATATGTGTATGTGTATAGTTAATTTCACTAATTTTTAATAGGATACAAAGTAATAAAAAGGAAAATGCAAAGTCAGATCATGGGCATCGCTCAGACACATTTATGCCTTATTCTGTTAATTCATGTCCAGAGACAGTTTACTTGTCTGCTCGCTTTTAATTACATTGTAGCAACTACTTGTTCAGTCCTTGGTTAAAGAAAGAACAGAAAATTGTTGGTACATGTGTTATTAGACATAAGGTCTCTGTTGTTCTGTGTTTGAGCCATATACAAGCAATTTTGAAAGAGAAATAATTAGAAACTTTTGAAGCCAGAATGATGCTTCTTTCTTTCTCCCACCCTTTAAATTTTTCTTTGTTTACATATACATTTATATTATCACACACACACACACACACACACACACACACACACACACACATATATCTTATGATCTATAGCAAGAAGAACCAAAAAACAATAAGGAATTATATAAATGTTACATTCATGGTGTTTTGGCTATTTGTATTCAGCAAGCTTGAAGAAAACATCATTCCTATCTTAATGAGTCAAAAATCCTGAATGTAAATCAGTATCTATTATATCTCATCTCTATCAACTTGAAACATCTTTCTAGACCTAAAGACATCTTAACCCTTAAACAACTAAGCTTAATTGTAAAACTAAACTATCTGCTCTTCAACGCCATCAAAGACTTGAGAAGGAATAAAATTAATTACCCAAGTAAACCGGTAGTGCAGGTTAGCAGCTTCCAAAATGAAAAAAATGACAGAGACAGTTTGCTGCCAGAACAGTTGCCCAAAACTCTCTATAATGTTGGAGCATCTTCTTCAGTCTTCTGGCCCAATATATCTGACAGACATATTTGTGAGGTAGGAACTATTGAGGACTTGCTCACCCTGTCTTTGCAGAGTTTGGCCATCTACTCTGCCGGCATCCATGCCTGCCCATTTTTAGGCAGAATTCTGTCTGTGGTAGAAATGAGGACATTTTGCTCAGTGGCTTGTTTGCCACATTTGAAGCCATCTCCATAAGGAGGTTCTTTCATGCTCATCATCTACTTTGAGGTAGGCTGGGTATTGCCAGGAGTTAACCTGTCTCATTGTAAATGTATCTTTGAAATAATAAAAACATCTTTAAATGCCATATTCTGTATGTCTCTGAGGTTTTTGAAGACCTTATGTGAGATTCTGGGGAGTTGGTAAACAAGTAAGTCCTGCCTTATGCATTTTTTGTTTTGTTTTTTGAGCTTTTTGGTGATTTGTTTATTTGTTTGTTTGCCTCTTATTTTTTTTTTCTAATTTAGCACCAAAAGCCAGGGCCCATTTTTTGTAGCTAAGAGGAAGGTGACATATATATGTGTACATGTACATATTTGAGTCGGTTTTACCATTTCTCTGAATCCATAACGTCATCACTATGAATAACCCTTTGCAAACTTTGCATTACCTCAACCATGCATGCCTGCTGTCCTGGCTAATAAATTAATGGGAGGAGCTAGTAAACTCAATTTGTGTTAGCCTTTAGTTTTAGAGAATGTATTACTGGTTGAAATATTAGTATTAAACAAGACATTGGGTTTGAATCTAAATTACTTGGAATACGAGTTGTTGGATACAAAATATCCTACCTCTTATAATCTAGTATAACATCTTTCTATTAAATCCCTTTGAAATAAACATTATAGCCTCAGATTATATGTATCAACAAGAAATCAAAACAAAATGATCTCCAAATCATAAGGCAGTTTTGACAAGACTTTGAGATATATAAATGAGTATATAATTATTTTCAAATAAAGCTAGGCAACTGCTATAAAATCTTAAAGTAGCTCATACTGAGGTTTCAGTCTGCTTGGCTATGCAACTGTTGACCTAGATAACCATTTCTTTATAAGGTGCCAACTTATTTAAATTAAATCATATGGATCATGAATTTCTGAAAATGATTTTCACTTGTTGAGATTAAAACACATTGATTGTGTTTGAATAAAACTTTCAAAAGCTGACGAGCATTGTAGAACTTTCCTCTAATAGGCTAATATGTTCCGCATTTCCAGTTTATAGTCTTTACATTTCTTCTTTACATCTGTCTTTTGTTATTACCATTATTTGCTTGAGACAAACTCTCTCCCTCTCTGTAGCCTTGACTGTCCTGAGACTCATTGTGTAAACTACAGAGGCCAAGCTGTACTCTATCTGGGGACATCCTGCATCCCAGTCCTGTTTAATTTATATCTTTTAACCTTGTGATGTATAGAAGAACTTTAATCCAGCAACATGGCTACTCTGTCAAGGAATCACATACAAAGACCTAGTTCTGTGTTGTCAGATGGATTACAGACACATCCTTAATACACAACGCTAATCCTTCTGGCTGGAATACATACATACTTTTAATCCCAAACAAGATGTATAATTGAAGGATCGACAAAATGAGGAATCAGAGAAAGATTTGACAGAATGAGTCACAGATAAAATATGCCCAACTCTCATGAGACCTGAAAAAGAGGATATTTAAGTCACTGCAGGAGGAGTTCCTGGAGACAGTATGGTACAATGGAGAAGATTACAGCACAGGAAAACAGTAGCATTCATGGAGACAATTCAATATAGTTCAGGAGTACAGCACAATTTTGTGCAGTTTGGCTGAGTTTGTGAAGTTCTGTTCCTGAAGTTCAGAGGCAGTGTTTCCAAGCAGAGAACTTCAGTGAAATGTGGAGAGAAGCCAATTTGAATCGGTCAGCTTGGAGAAGAGTTAGAGTCAACACAGCTGATTTGAATCAGCCAGCCAGAGTTTAGAAAGAACTGGAAAGGGTGAGTGAGTTTATTCTACAGAATTAAGGGATGAAAATATTCTAGGCCTGGGTTAGCAGAAAGAAGCTGGAAGCTGAAGCCTTCAAGGTCTGGGCTTGAAGAAGATTAGATTGTATGGAGGCTACAAGTTTCCAGGCCTAGGCCTAGTAAAATTTAGATAGAAACACTCTGGGCTCAGCACAAGCCATGTATTAGTAAAGATTGCTTATGGCTCTCATCCAATCATTTGAGGAAATAAAACCAACACTTACAACAAGGTTATATTTTGTTTCTCATCTACATAAGTTGAAAATCAATTTTAAATTATGTAATATTGTATTTTGATCTCATCTTTGTAGAGAATCCACCCCTCAAGAGAAAAGTTTGTGGATATGAAAAACAAAACAAAACACAACAACAACAAAAAAAGCCTTTACTATAAGAGAAAATGTTGAAAACATGAAGAAAAACTGTACCTTTGATCAGCATGTATACTAAATAGAGAGACTTGCTGATACCTTACAGTAATACTTTACTGTACATCCTTTATTGATCCTGTTTCTGCTGTTTCTGAACAGCACTTAGTACTCTGAATATTAATGCCATATACACATACCGATTTTGTAGCTAAGACCTGTGGCATAAGGCTGTTTTAATAATTCAGACTGGTTGACTATATATTTACAATTTATCACACCCATGTTCTGTGTTACCTTGCTTTCTCTGGCCAGATTTAAAATAATTTTCTTGGGATCATTTTATTCCAGTCTGTCAAAAACACATTTGGGAACATTTCTAAACCTCTTTGTAACATTTGAGCATATATGGCATGCTATTTTTTACACTTGTTTTGTTGAAAATGGCTTATAGGGTTTTGGGTAGATTAAATCTAATTCCTATAATAAAATTAAGACAAAAGTTAACTTATGTTTTGCTTGGTATTTTATGAAATGTCTCAAGATGAGTACTAGATTACTAGAAATAGGTCCCACCATTGGTGTATATAAGGAAGAGTACATTGTTTAAAGCACTGGGGCTTGAGGACCAAAAGACATTCAAGCAGCGTGCCCTGAGGTAAGAGAGAGATGCTTAAGTGCTGTCCTGGGAGTAATAAAAGCACAAAGGCCACAGGAGAGAGAGACTGCTGTGAGCTGAGGTTAAGGATAAGGACAGGGGCGGAGACAGCATTGGCCGCTTTCTTCCCCATTGTTCAAAGAAAGGAAAGTTCATAGCAGCATTTCTAAATTTGCCCAAAGAGTTGCATTCTTTCCCACACATGGAAATCCCTTATCACAAACACTGTACCTTGGAGAAGAGAGAGACAGTGAAAAAAGAATGACTCTGGGCCAGACCAGGTGAATTTATCTGTAACTGAATGTTCTCTTGTGACTTCAGTGGAGACAAAATAAAAGAAAAATAAAAACATTTTTACCAGACAATATGTTTATGTTTTATTGGGAACATAGAAACTGCTATAAATTTAGTGGTTTAAAAATGAATATAAAAATATATATATAATATATAAAATAAATAAACAAATAAATAAAATGAATATAATATAAGCTAGTCATGATGTCACAGACCTGCAATCCCAGCACACTAGATATGGGGTCAAGGATATCACTTTGAGCTGGGAACCAGCCTGGGATACAGAAGAGATTTTATATTGTCTTGGGCTGCAAAGTTCTTCAATATAATAAATAAATCATAAATACAAATATATTTTAAACCATTGATAGTATGTTCCTTAAGATCCACAGATGTAAAGTCTAGGTGTATGCAGGGCTATACTTCTTCCTGGCTCTGAGTAAGCGCACATAATTCACATAGTATTATGGGCCGAATTTTGTATCTTTTTGTTAGCTGTAAACTAAGGGTCATGTCCATCTTTCAGAAGCCATGACCATCTTTGGCAGGTGGTCTTTTCCTCAATAACCCAATGTCCAAACAGTGTGATGAATCCTATTGTGTTATCCCTGACTCACCCATTTCCTGCACTCTTCTACCTTCATGGCTAGTGGATACACTGAAACGACTCCCTAAATCCAGGATGTGTCCTCTTACCAACCTGTAACCACTTACTCCAGACTCCCATCTATGCAGACCATACTTTTACATTAGAGTACAAAAGCACAGTGTCTGAACACTAGGACCTGGGCATCATGGCAAACAAGCCACTGGGAAAAATGTCCTCCTTCCTGCCACAGACAGAATTCTGCCTAATAATGGCAAGCTTGGATGTAGGCAGAGTAGATGGCCAAACTCTGCCAAGACAGGGTAAGCAAGTCCTCAATAGTTCCTGTCTTGCAAATACGTCTGTCAGAGATATTGGGTCAGAAGGCTGAAGAAGATGCTCCAATGTTACAGAGAGTTTCTAGGTGACTGTTCAGGCAGCAAACTGTCTCTGTCATTTATTCATTTTGGAAACTGCTAACCTGCACTTGCGGTTTAATTAGGTAATTAATTTTATTCCTTCTCAAGTCTCTGATGGATTTGAAGACCTGATAGTTTTAATTTTATTCCTTCTCAAGTCTCTGATGGAATTGAAGACCAGATAGTTTAGTCTCACAATTAAGCTTAGTTGTTTAGAAGTTAAGATGTTTCTAGGTCTAAATAGATATCTTAAGTTGATAGAGATGAGATATGATAGATATTGATTTACATTCAGATTTTTAGATGCACCAAGATAGAAAAGATGTTTTCTTCAAGGTTGCCAAATTCAAATAGCCAAAACATTACGAATGTAACTTTTTTATACTTCCTGATTGTTTTGTGGTTCTTCTTGCTGTATGCAGTTTACTGTATTTATGTGTAATAATATAAATGTATATGAAAAAATAAATATAAATTTAAAATGTGAAAAAATTGGCCAGTTGAATATAAATATAAATGTCAGGACAACTCTTGCAAATTAACGATTGCTCATGTTGTTTCAAAGCTCTGTTAGACCTTATTAAAGATTGCAACTTCAGAATTAGGTACATCTCACGAGGGGCAGTGGTACCCAAGTTCTAACAGATCACGGTTCTGGACCTCCATGGTTGGGGATATGAGCTGTGCACCACAGACAGGACAAACTAGTATTTAAGAATCCACAATAGCTGAGCACTAAAGAGAAGAGGACAGGTCACTCAGCTTTGCTTAGGACCGAGAGCCCTGGGATGGAAAAGCAGAAGACACTGCGGGAGAGATGGCCTTTGTCTCTAGGGACCTTCCCATCCCGTCCTTAGTGTGTAACACATGATGTAATCTTGGCTTTTCTCTATAACTTGCCATGCTTTAGCTCACGGCTCTTCTGCCTCGTCAGCTAAACTTATTTACCTCAAACTGCTTTGTAGGCTCAATTTTCTTAAAAAAATATATTTTATTACAAACGTATTAACCGAGAGTACCTCACTTATAACCCAACTAACCTAAACTTTAGGAAAAGAAGATTAAAGAACACAATAATGAGACCATAAGGATATCAGTTATGAGGAACGATTCTCCTGGCATAATCAGCAGGATTCCTCCTGCTGGAACCTGGAGCAACCAGAACCCGGACCCTCAGCTGGAGCCCTAAAGCCTTCCCTCCAGCGGTTCTCTCTAGGAGCATCTCAAAGTGAGTGATGAACAGCCAAAACTATCCCAAGTCTCCAAAGGCCCCGCCTCTTCTTTCTGGCTCACTTATATGTCTCCCCTCAGAGCTCATTCACGGATCTTTTCAGCTGGCAACAATCAAGCTCCCTCAGGAGGTGGTTTGTCTTCTAGTGGATTAACATCACCTGTTCTCTCACAAGACTATTCCCCATCCCATGCTTGGCATCATAACAAAAACAAGTTTATCTCTCCTTCACTGCTTCTCTGCCAAAAATGATCAAGAAATGTGGCTTTTGCCACATAAAGCTTTCATGCTATAAAATTTTAAAATTAGCTTAACATGTAATTCCATATTATATAGAAAGGACAATAAGACTAATAACACAAGCAGCCATGTTTCTCCTGATACCATTAAGGAAATAATTAGAGCAATAGTTTTATATGAAAATGTCATTATTATCCCTGTAGGGCATAATCTTGGTCTTTTACTTCACATAAGCCAACAAGTAACCTTCATTATGAATACTAATATTAATATCACAGTTGGAGATCTATTCTCTGAATACACACAGTAGGTAAATAAATTATAGCCCAATTTTTCTTGGAAATACACTATTCTCTTCTAATGAGTGAGTCCGATTTCAAATAACACAAGACTGTGTTAAAACTATAATTAAAGTAACTGTTCTACAGAAGAAAAGAGTGCAGCATTGCATGGTCTACTGTGCATCAACTGTGAAAATCATTAATGAAAATAACCCTGCTAATTGGGCTAAATATAAAACAAGTAAAACATTTTTCAAATGATTGCTTTTATAGTTTGCATTTAATTCAGCATTAAATAACTACAACGATGTAAGTGGCACATGTAGCATCATTCTAGAATCTCCACTTGGCTCTATAAGATTTACATATACACCAAAAGAAGTTTATGTTGACTTTTCTGGCTTCAACTAGGGAAGAAAATTGACACAAACTTCATTAGACACTGTGTGTCTTAAGTATGGTAGTTTCTGATGTGTATGCTATTTTCAAGCCAAAAACAATCCAAAATTCTTCAAAACAATGCTACATAAATTACATGGGAAGGATAACAATATTTCCTTACAGTTTTTTATCTTAGTAAGTTCTTGGTCCATCCATTTAAGAGATTAGTGTCTTGTCCCAGTTTATTGGTGTTCATATTTAAGGACAAAGTGACATTTCAGAGGTCAGACAAACACAAAAAGAACAAAATGGTGGGAGTGTAAACTTGTACAACCTCTTTGGAAATCATCTGGCACTTTCCCAGCAAACTAGGAACAGGGCTACCTCAAGATCCAGCTATTCCACTCCTTGGAATATACCCAAAAGATGCTCCAACACACAACAAGGACATTTACTCAACTATGTTCATAGCAGCCTTATTCATAATAGCCAGAACCTGGAAACAACATAGATGTCCCTCAGTCGAAGAATGGATAAAGAAACTGTGGTACTTTTACACTATGGAATACTACTCAGTTATGAAAAACAAGGAAATCTTGACATTTGCAGGAAAATGGATGAAACTAGAAATGATCATCCTGAGTGAGTTAACCCAGACCCAGAAAGATACACATGGTATATACTCACTTATAATTGGACACTAACCCAACAGTGATATTCTCTGAGAATTCTCATTTAGTGGAGGATTTGCACAGAAGCTAGGACTTCCTATTGTGACTCCTGGTTAGAGAAATATGGAAGAATGGGGAAATTGAAGGACCCATAGGGTCCTGGAACCCTACAATAAGACCATGCAGGATGGCAGATCTGGCCCCAGGGGGGTTCCATTCAAACTATTGTACCAACCAAGGATAATGCATGCGGTAAACCTTGACCCCCTATTCAGATCTAACCAATGGACAGTACATTCTCCATAGTTGTGTGGAGAGCAGAGCCTGACTCTGACATGAACTCTGGAGCCCCCTATTTGAACACTCCCCCTTGGTGGGAGGCCTGGTGGCACCCAGAGGAAGGGTAAGCAGGCTACTTTTATGAGACCTGACAGGCTGTGACCCTATGGTAGGGAAAGAGGTGCCCTTCTGTCATACACCTAGGGGAGGGGACTGCGGTGAAGTGGGGAGGGAGGGGAGAACAGGAGGATACAAGTGAGGGGATAACAATTGAGATGTAATCTGAATAAACTACTTAAATAATTAAAAAAAATACACAGGCTCCTGTTAAAATGAGAAATAAAACCAAAGACATGCAATCACCAAAACAAAAAACAAACAAACAAAAACAAAACAAAACAAACAAACAAACAAAAAACAGGCACCCTGGTATTCCTGCTGTGCTCACCCATTTGCCATAGTCTCATAACCTCATGGCCTACAGTATGGTGTCCTGCATCCTTGCTGAATTCTTCCCTCCGCTGGCACAGTTCTCTCTCCCTCCTTGAGCCACGCTTGTTTCTGATCTTACTTTTCTCTTTTTTCCCAAATGTACATTTTCATGTGATTCCTTGAAAAATAGCACATTAAATTTCATGTGTCTAAACAATAATAGAGAAAAACCAGTAATGCTGAAATTCTGTCTCTTTTATCATCTCCACCACCCCTCCTCATAATCTAGTAACAGCCCCAAAACCTCTTCTCATCATGATTTTCACAATTTGATTATCCTGGAACAAATCTTTTAGAAACAGAATTGGGATGGCTTTTATGGGGAGTAGCATTGGGATTCGGTGGGGAGATATGGTGGAGAACCCCTCATCATAATAAGGCTCTGAAAGTGGTCTAAGGTGTGGAGGAGTGATGAGGGAGGCGGGACTTCAGCAGGAAGCAAGCAGACCACCATAAAGATCTGACTATATTTTGTCTAATCCAGTGGGATGTTCAGTACAAGAACATCTTCTTGTGGAGGCTTGGGCAGATGAACAGACCTCATCACTCCTGGAATGGTCTGTCAAGTGATAGGAAGACTCCTATGATAAATGATGTCCTAGGCCCAAAAGGTAGTGTAGATCCTAAAAGGGACAGGTTTGACAAAGTATACTGTGTAACTTATAACTGAACAGAAAAGAGATCTGAGTACCTCTCCACAGCAGCCATTGTCACAAGATTTCTGCTCAAATGACTACATTTGACCTTTTTCTAGGTGCAGTCTCTACCGTTTTCCCTGTTTCAGTCTGTTCCAGACCCAGTCACCTGATCAGTCATCCTGAGCACAAGTCTGAATATATGCATTCCTTCTCAGGGAACTCCAAATCACTTAAAATATATTTATAACTTGTTATTTATTATGCAAGCATGATACTTTAAGCCGTTATCTGTTACCCACCGAAACCTTAGCCTAATGGTTTATCCAAGACACAGTAGAAAAGACAGCTCAGAGTAAGGAAAAGGCATGCTTTGGGCTGCTGTTATCCTCTGTCCTTTGTTAGATATATATATATAGTATTTTTCAGCCTAAACTCAAGAGCAGAATTACAATACCTTATAGAGTCTGCACATGTTAACAGAGACAACGCTTTGAGAGCAAAAAGGCACTTAATGTATATTAATTTTCTTCCCTTTGTTTGTTCTTTGCATGCATCCAGACAGATAAACTATGTCTTGAATGTATCCCATTCTTTCATGCCTATAATTTTCCTCTGTTTTCTTTCAAAATTATCTGTTACATGAGAATTTCCCACCCTTTACCTGAAGAATTACATTATATCATCTTTCAGGACAGATCATGCAAGTGTTCATCTAAAACTGAAACAAAAACTGGTTAGGGAAGGTATTTATTAACAAATGCATCCTGATTACTACTATACCCATTTATTTTGTTTTATCCTTTTTCAGATGACTTTTGTTTTTAGTTGTGTATATATGTTCTTATGTGCACCTGAGTGCAAGTATCTGTGGATACCTTGAGTTACACATACTTATGGGCCACTATGTGTGTGCTGGGAACTGAAATAGGGTTCTTTACAGTAGTATGTGCTTTCAATCACTGATCCATCTGCTTAGCCCATGTTTTATTCTCAGAATAAGCAAATCCTGAAATCAAAGTCAGTATATACATTGATTGATATGTAGGTGTAATGGAGCTTCTGGCAAAGTATCTGCCACAGAAGATTCTGCAAATAATAATAGTTACATGGCATTATCCGTGGATATATAAGCTAGCTGCTCTATAAGATCACTGAGTGAGGACATAAGGATATCAATTACTGTGTGGTATTTCCACAAAAGAGTAATTATGACAATTTTTGATAGTCACATTTTTATGTCATTGGTGTAAAATGCCACCATAGTGAATTTGGAAGACTAGGTCATCATTTACATTATCTATTTAACAAGTATTGATTTACTGTCATACTTGAGTTTCGGGCCTAGAAATGACTGTCAATAACTGCCCTTGTCTTCATTTCTAACCCAAAATGTCTGCTCCTATCCAACTTTCCTTTTACTCATGTAGACACATTATGTATTTGCCAACAAACTAAATGCTGGTTTCCTCTTTCTATAGACTCAGGTTTTCCCAATATCTAATTTTCACATCACTCTCTATCCAAATATAGGCCTTCTTTTAAAATGAAAGAAATGCTCCCTCGCCCCCCCCAAAAAAAAACCCAGCCACTTGGCAAAATGTCCTCATTTCTGCCACAGACAGAATTCTGCCTAAATATGGTCAAGCTCGGATGCAGGTACAGTTGACGGCCAAACTCTGCCAAGACAGGGTAAGCAAGTCCTCAGTAGTTCCTGCCTCGCAAATATGTCTGTTAGATATAATGGGCCAGAAGGCTGAAGATGATGTTCCAATGTTATAGAGAGTGCTGGGTGACTGTACAGGCAGTAAACTGTTTCAGTCATTTTTTTTCATTTTGGAATCTGCTAACCTGCACTCTGGGTTCACTCAAGTATTTAAGTTTTATCCCCTCTCAAGTCCCTGATAGGTTTGAAGACTAGATAGTTTAGTCTTTCAATTAAGCTTAGTAGGTTAGAGGTTAAGATGTTTTTAGATCAAGATAGATGTTTTAAGTTAATATAGATGAGCTATCATAGATACTAATCTCCACTCAGAAATTTAGACCCAACAAGATAGGAAAGACGTTTACTTCAAGTTTGCTAAATACAAATAGCCAAATCACTATGAATGTAACATTTATATAATTCCTGATTGTCTTGTGGTTCTTCCTGCTGTATGTAGTTAATTTTATCCATGTGTAATAATATAAATGTATATGTTAAAAAAGAAACATAATAAAAATATTAAATAAAAAAGAAAGAAATGTCTCTATATTTATTTTGTTCTCCTGTTATTCTTTCCATATACCTTTAATTGGCATTGATCTTGAAACTGGAGAACCTTTTTTGTCTTCTTTCTTGGAATACTCCATTGAAAAGGGATTTGCTCTCCAGTCCTCAGCACCAAGAACAGGTCTGGACTGCCAGGAGATGTAATCCTTCTAGATGCATGAACAAATGGTGTTCTAAAGATACCACCACAGATGCCCCTGCCCGGGCCTTTATCCATCCACAGCTTATAGCCTACTCAATATTTCTTTTTGGAATGATGAGAAGAATGTCATAAATACATTTGTTACTATTTTTAGAATATCAAATCTAGGAAGAATTGCTAATGTAAACTGTCGATATCTACAATAGGACATAGTATCAAATCTAACTGAAGCATCACTAGAGTCCCCCAATGCCTCCATCTCCTTATGTGAGGCTTAGAACCTGCATCAGGCATGGATGTCTAACAGAGAAAAAGAAAACCATTTTATTTTAAAACAGTGTTTAGTTCTGAGATGTGTAAGAGAGAAAATAATAAAAGACTAGATGGGAATAATATTGTGCAAATGATGAGAATATTTTAAATATGTAATATGTAAAACAAATTAAAAATTATTAACAACCAATTAGTTCTATATTGCTCCATTTACCATCTATTACCTGCCTAGCTATCATATTTGTATCTCCAAGTGGCAATCAAAATATACAAAAAGGTATAAATTATCTTTAAGTAGTTTAGCATCACATTGTGTTCTCTTCTTTCACTATAGAAATGTGTACTGCAATCTTGTTATATATATATTATTAATTTATTCATATTTCATCTAAATTGTTAGCCTATCTCTTGTATTCTCCCATTCTTCCCTCCCTCCCATTTTCCCCTTATTCCCCTCCCCTATGACTGTGACTGAGGGGGACCTCCTCCCCCTGTATATGCTCATAGGGTATCAAGTCTCTTCTTGGTAGCCTGCTATCCTTCCTCTGAGTGCCACCAGGTCTCCCCTTCCAGGGGACATGATCAAATATGGGGCACCAGAGTTCAGACCCCATTCTCCACGCAGCTGTGGAGAATGTCCTGTCCATTGGCTAGATTTGGCCAAGGGTTTGAAGTTTACTGCACATATTGTTCTTGGCTGGTGCCATAGTTTGAGCAGGACCCCTGGGCCCAGATCTGCCTGTCATAAGGTTCTTCTTGTAGGATTCTAGGACCTTCTGGATCCTTCTATTTCACCATTCTCTCATGCTTTTCTCACCTAGAGTCCCAATAGGATGTCCTCACCTCTATCCCACTTTCCTGGTAAGTGAACATTTTCATGGGTCATGCCTCTTGGGCTAGTTTTAAAAGAAAGATTCTTCTTCTTTTTAAAGCTTGGATTTCTCTCTCTCTCTCTCTCTCTCTCTCTCTCTCTCTCTCTCTCTCTCTGTTATATAACATTTTATTAATACTAAAGCTTCAAACAAAAAATCTTAGGGGCATTTGATCCAAGTGATTGTAACGAGTTAACATCAATATCCAATGATACTGCTTCCAGGATCGCATGTAACCAACAAGTCATCATACCCAAACTTATTAAAAATGTTTATAATAACCATTCTTGAGAGATGTATACTTTCCCCTGATCATTTTTTCTTATTTTTATTTTATTTTTCTCATATTTTGTGATAGAATCTTACTTTTTAGCTAAGACTCTCCTTACCCTCACTATCATCCTGCCCCAGTCTTCTGTGTGCTGAGACTGTAGGTAACTCCTTTTATTTCTGTTGTTTCTTAAAACACAGAACGTCACATTCGATCAAACTTCTTCTTTATAACAGAGTCATTAGAAATAGTGATCTCCATATTCAGAACAATATGAAAATCCAGTTCTCGTAAAGATAAAAACGTAAAATTTAGAAACATAAGTAGGACAGGACTTAGACTGTCCTTAGACTACAAAGAAAGACTAAACATTCTAAACTGACAACTACAAAAGAGTGAAAATGTCTATCTGTAAGTTTATTTAAAAGAGCCTTACATCTCAACGTACCCTACTTCCTGTCAGGTGCCCTGGAGGTAGTATGAAATTAAATAAGTAGTTTACTACAATTTTTACACTCCATATTCCATTTTAGATGAAATATTTGCTCTTTGTGTAAAGTGTGATTGTATGCTTAAAGCCACATGAGAAAATAGCAATATATCTGATAGTATAAACTTGCCATAAAATTCAATTAATTCTAGGTTTCAAACAATATATCTTAAAACGTGCATGATAATAAATCAATCACACACTAATATAGCAATTTCATAGAATATCTTCATTCGTAGAGTGGGCATGTACTCAACTCAATTCTAAAGGTATTAATTTCAAAGAAAGACAAATTCAAAAATTCAAATCCCTTTAACCCAAAATATGAAAGAACTTAATGCTTAAATTAAACTTTTTCTCGTCTTCCGCTGTATTAAAATCCTTCTCCACCCTTTAAAGATAAGCTAACTCAAATGCAGTAGTGTTTTAAAAATAAGAAAGACACTGAGACCAATAAACATAATTGTGCAGCTCTTGGGTTGGATTCTTGATGAGCTGTGGGGGGAGCCTTTGCCATGATCTCACCCTCACTTCTCCATTATTATCAGTCCACCAACATAGGGCAACCAACGTGAAGCTAACGGGTAGTTGAAGTTCTCTTTGTTCATTTTAGAATAATACAGGCAACACAGACTTACATTAAATAACCAAGTCCTGGAAGGAGAGATGGCACAGTAGGAAAGAGAATTGGGACTTGAACCTGGACATCTAAAAGCATATCATACTCAAACACACCAGGAGAGAGACATGTCTGTAACTGGAGATCGTGTGATGAAGGAGAAATGAGGAGGGAATGAAAAATGGATATCTCTGGGTTTGGTGGTTAGCCAACCAAAAAAAGTTCATTTCCAGGTGCAGTAAAAGACCATATCTCAAGGCAGTAAGAAGAAGAACAATAAAGGAAGCTGTCTAAGGTCAATATAAATTTTCTTTTATACATTGCACTCTCTTTTAAAATCAGTCCTGCCATCTGTCATTATCAAAATAAAAGGAAACATGAAAGTTAAGTAAAATTGTGTCTGTCATAATAAGATCTGTGTGCACACAAATACTCCTTAATTAGAAGATCTGGGTTTTTCGTTCCTTTCTTGTACTCACAGAGCAAGGGAAAGCACCATGAGGAGATAAAAATGCTGGCATCAATATTCTCTACGGTAACCTTGAATGCTATCAAAGGAGGTACCATAAAAGGAGGAACTGGGTAGAAATTTCTACCAAACCCAGAGGAAGCATTTAGCAGGGTCAGGATATGTCCCTCCTGAAATGACATGGCTCTTCTAACGAGTTGAGAATAAGCATTGCTTAAAATGTCAGGTAGGACACCTGTCTCATTAGCAGCCTAAAAAGCATTTCAACAAAAGCTAATGTTCGAAGGCTATATATTATAAATGTCAGAATTAACCATGAGGGTGCAGGTGTGTCTATAAGGAGCTAACTTTATTCTTTGTAGCGTGTATACAAGTAGTCTACCTGCAGCATGTGCAGCTCTTCCTTTAAAGTTCTGCTGAATACCTACTTCCGTACCTGCTGGACTAACTCACACTCCTACCAGCCACGTATGTGTTTGCTGTGTTTTCTATTGCTTGGCTTTATGATAGTCATTCTTTCAGAAATGAGGCGGGCCTCCACCATAGTCCCGACTTGCATTTTCCCTAAAGGCTAACTATTTGTTCATGCAGTTATTGGAGTTTGTGTTTATTTACTCGAAATATGCCTGCTCATCTAATGGTTGTGTTTCTAATCGGCAGAAGAACTTTCATACTGATTCCCACCATGGAAATACAGTCACACCAGCAGTGGATCCCTGAGCACTGGGTTGCTTGCTCCTTTGATGCACTTAAAGCCGATCTTTGTACAAGCTGAGAGATAGGGACCATCCTTCATTCTCCTTGATGTGAATACCTAATTTTCCTATCAGTACTTGTTAAAGATCCTACCGTCTCCCAAGATGCTTTGGCGCTACTGACAGCAATAAGAAGGCTAAGCAGCGTGGCCGCTCCATAGTCTAGTCCAGTATGTGTGTGTGTGGTTTTGTGCCAGGACAGTGTTGATGTCATCATACTGGTATAGTATTTTGAACTCAGGCATTGTGTCACCAGTTTGCTCTCTTTTTTGTTTAGGATAGTTTGATATTTTCAAGGTTTTTCTTCTCAGGAATTTTTTTTTCTTACACTTCTGCTAAGAATGCCATTAGAATTTTCGTGTGTGTTATGAAGAATTCACAGGTCCTTCTTGGCAAATCAGCCATTTTCGCACTATTTAGCCTGCCGAGGTACAAACACGGGAGCTCACTCCCTTCTCTGGTGCCTTCTTCAGTTTCTCCCTTCAGTGTGTTTCAGTTTTCACTAAAGATCTCTAACATCATTGGCCGAGTTTATATTTAGGTCTACTTCTGTGGCTATTGTAAATGGAATTTTTACCTAAACTCCTTTTTTTTTTTTTTTTTTTTTTTTTATTGAGCCCATTCTTTATGAATTGAAAAGGTACTGAAGTTGGTGTTTCAGGGAGAAGTAAGTGCGGCCTTCAAGGTCAAAGAATTCCTGATGTACAGTCTGTGAATTTTATCAACAACATCATATCATTTCTGAAGCACACAATGTCTATTCTGTTTGCTTGACCCACTGGATAGGTTCTTCCTTCCTTCCTCCACTCTTCCATCCCTCCATGCCTCCCTGAGTCCCTCCCTCCCTCAGTCC
>OU015747.1:2409574-2426125 GCA_907169655.1 Acomys percivali | reverse complement strand
CTAAGTCCCTCCCTCCTCTCAGTCCCTCCCTCCCTCAGTCCCTCCCTACCTCAGTTCCTCCCTCAGTCCCTCCCTCCTCTCAGTCCCTTCCTCCCTCAGTTCCTCCCTCCCTCAGTCCCTCCCTCCTACAGTCCCTCCCTCCCTCAGTTCCTCCCTCAGTCCCTCCCTCCCTCAGTCCTTCCTTCCTTCCACTCTCAAGTTACTTCACAACCAATTTCCATATTTTAGGCAAAGAGAAGAAGCTGTTGAAGGTCTATCCCATTCCCCACAATACAGTACCTCACAGAGTTAAGACATGAAAGACTTTCAGAGATCATCCCTCTACATCCTTTGCAAATCTATTTGATTGAGTAACGAGTTACAGTACATCAGGGATGCTTAAGGACCCCAAAGCAGAGGTTTAAGTCCCAGCCTTTGCCTCTTTGCCCAGGGCCCTGTAGTAAGGCATCATCTATGTGTTTGCATTCTTCTGTTTTGATGGTTTTGAAAAGTAAATAAATCAGTAAGTATAAATATCAGGAATTCATCTGGCACAGACTAGGTGCTTTATAATGCATGTTAATACTTACTATGTCTAATTATTTTTTATGTTGTCAACTAATTAAATATAAATTTTATTAACAGTAGGAATATGAAAAAATAGTTTCCAATTAGGGGGTAGGAATGATTACTCTAAACACCACAAACAGACATTAAAAGAGTAATAAATTAAAATCGTACCCCTTTCAAAACAAATGCTGTAATGAAAATCAATACAGTGGCCCTTTTGTGGGTACAAAATTCTGCTCCCAGAATTCATCAGCTTTTAAGTGAGAACCTCAGTACTATATGTTGCATATCTTCATGTGAATAGTTAATCAGAGAAGTCAATTTATATGCTGGCAGCACTAATTAGACACAGTAGGTATGAAATAGAAGACATGAGATTAGAAAAGAGATATGATGGGAGGTTGTCTTGGAATAGCTGAAGAGAAGGGAGTAGTGAATATGATAAAAATATATTGAATACATGTGTGAAAACAACAATAAATCAAAACTATTTAACACAAACAAAAACCACATTTGCATCTTAGAAAATAATGAGTGCATATGAGCACAAATATTGAAGATTCAAATAAGACAATAATAAAAGGGAAGCAAATTAAAAATAAGCAAAGGAAGATATAAAAAGAGCCATAAATCTATTATTTTAATAATAGAGGTTAATTAAAATGTCATCAAAGATATATTATATATATATAACAAGCATAAGTCAAATATCAAATATATATATACATACATATATATATATATATACATATATAATCAATGAATCACACTCAGTGTGCGGGCCGTTCTACTCTGGAACTGTGGGGTGGTCATCTTGACTCCGTTTCCAGAGCTCTGAGATTGCATGTGTGTATCATACCCCATAGCTGGATGATGATTCACTCCTGAACCGACTAGTCTGTGGGGTCGCACACCTCCCTTAAGGGTATGAAATGCACTCGCGGCATGCTTACCCAGCACAAGTGAGCATATCGCTCCCTGCTGTGACTCCTTACAAAGGGATCTCCACTCCGCTTCCACCACTGACGTAGAATTTACATACATGTACATGGTGGAAAAATTTTAGTGACTGCTCTTTCTTAAAAGAAATGCAACAAACCAATTATTCCTTTTTACATAGAAATAGTCAGAAATAAATAAGAGGACAGCTTAGACAGTTCAAAGCTCTCTGCTGTGGATATTTCAAATGAGAATAAGAAGTACCTTCTTGTAGGTTTCTAGTTCCCTCTGGATCCTTCTGTTTTCCCATTCTCCCATACCTCTCTCAGTTAGAGTCCCACCAGGAGGTATCCACATCTATCCCAATCTCCTGCTCAGTGAAGACTCTCATGGGACATCTCTGTTGGGCAAGTGAGTATATACCATGTGAGTCTTTCTGGGTCTGGGTTAACTCACTCAAAAATATGATCATTTCTAGTTCCATTCATTTGTCTGCAAATTGCAGGATTTCCTTGTTTTTAATAGCTGAGTAGTATTCCATAGTGTAAATGTACCACAGTTTCTTTATCCATTCTTCAACTCTGGGACATTTAGATTGTTTCCAGGTTCTGGCTATTACAAATAAGGCCGCTATGAACATGGTTGAGCATATGTCCTTGTTGTGTGGTGGAGCATCTTTTGGGTATATTCCAAGGAGCGGAATAACCCAGGGAGGTCTGCTCAAACTACTGCACCAACCAAGGACAATACATGCAGTAAACACTGAACCCCTACTCAGATCTAGCCAATGGACAGCACATTCTCCACAGTTGTGTGGAGAGTGGGGACTGTCTCTGACATGAACTCTGGTGCTCCATACTTGACCACTTTTCCTTGGTAGGGAGGCGTGATGGAACTCAGAGAAAGGATAAGCAGGTTACCAGGATGAGACTTGATACCCTATGACCATATAGTAGGGGAGGAGGTCCCCCTCAGTCATAGACCTAAGGGAGGGAAATAGGGTGAAAGCGGGAGGGAGGGAGGAATGGGAGGACACAAGTGAGGGAATGACAATTAAGATGTAATCTGATTAAATCAATTAAATTAAAAAATGTAAAAAAACACACACACACACACAAAGCAGCAATGAGAACGAAGTGCTGGCACCCATCACAGAGGCAAGAAGACACCAAATTTTAGCTCATGAAACTTAGTGTTTGGGGGATGTTTCGGTTTCCACATGTTTACATAGTGGAATGCCCAGAGGTTCAGCAGTTTCTGAGCTCTCCGACGTTCTTCTGGTGAATTGCACCTTCCAATAGTTAACCATAATCCATGTCTGATGCTGACAAGCAAACCCCACAGATTATCACAGGATGATAGCAAAGCGTGCACACGGCCAAGTTTAGATGCACAGTGAGGCCTACTGACCCGACACAAAGTAATTCTGCAAAGATTTACAAGAGTGCTGGTTCCATGGATTTAAAAAAATCAATTCTAGTTCTTATAAAACTTGGCAAGTACAAGAGCAGAAAATACAATGTAACACTAGGAATAAAGTTTAAAAAGAAAAAATGCAAAATTTCTCTACAGAAAGTACATTTTCATGAATGATGTTAAGCACCCAAATTTAAGATATATAACACATTTATTGTCTAGAAGTTCAAAAACTCAAAGAACTTATTTTTCACAAATCACTCTAGAGAGTGAATAAAATTCAAATAAAAATACAACGTTAAATCTCTAATTCTGTATGTATGTGTGTCTCTGTGTGTGACTCTGTGTGAGTGGGGGTGCACACTGATAAAATAAATTGCATGCAGAGAACTAACAATAGCCTATACATGACTGAAGCAAAACCAAACAGAAAATTCTGCTCTATGGGAAATCAGAGGTTAAAAAATTTAACCATTAAGACAGTTTACAGTGTGGTATTGCCACAAGGAAAGACACATGCATAAAACGACAAGGCGATTTTGCTATTAGACACACGCAAGCATGGACAACTACTTGAAACAAAGTTAGCACTCCACGCAGCGGGAAAGGATGGTCTCAGGAAATAATTCAAGGACAGCTTAATAATAGCTTTCAGTAAAATGAAACTTGACATCTATCTCGCCTCACACTCAAAAATCAATTCCAGTTAAATTGTGAAGATAAAATATAAAAGACAAAAATAACAAAGAAGACCTGGAACATACCACAAGGAAGCATCTTTATAATAAAACAGATAAATTCTTCACTAAGGCACAATGAGTATTAACCATGAAAAAAAAAATGAGGATTGCTGAATTGTCCTACATACACATTACAAATTAATGTTCCCTACAGGTAGCACTAAGTGGTTGAAAATACAAACTACATACTGAGAGAAAAACTTTTGTGCTGCAAGCATAACTAACAGAGGATTTTCTAATGTATGTGTGCACACTTATGTGTATTTTTATGTATTGTGTGACTGTCAAATAAATCAGCAACAAAAGAGGAAAACCCATTAGAGGAACATGGCAAGCACATTAAATGAACACTTTGCAAAAGGTCACAGAGAACGCAACTTCTCTGGCGAGATACGGACCTTCAGACTCTGTTCTGACAGCACAGTACACCGGTCAGAGAAGCCGAACTGTAAAATGGTGTGGCTAGTGAGGAGATAGGGAAGTGAAAAACAATCATGGGATGACGAAAATCACTTTGCGAGAGACTTTGTGATTAAACTTTGTGTTCCACCTGAGCATACAACCAAAGATGGGAGAGTAAGGAGTAAACATTTGAAACGTCCACATAGCCCAGAATAGATTTGAATATTGTAAAATGTCCGCAAAGACAGCCACACAAGGTACAGGAAACACAGTTCTGTTGGAGGAGGAAGCCAAGCAGATAAATATGAAGATGTGTGAGTCTGCTTTTCGTAAATGATGACACAGGCATGTAAAGGGGTAAACATTTTAGAGTTTACAATATCAACAAAGGAATTAAGAACATGTGTTAAGAATATGAACTTTAGCCTTGATAAAACATAATGTGAGGAACAGCTAGAAAGTGTGAAAATAAGGGGGAAGACTGCAGGGTTGAAAAAGATTTTGTTTTTTGTTGTTGTTGTTGTTTGTTTTTGTTTGTTGTTTTTGTTTTTGTTTTTGTTTTGTTTTTTTGGCTATGGTAGCTCAGTGTTGCCTTGCCATTGATAATGGAACCTCCATCCATTTCCTGGCTTTTTTACATCTGATAACAAGACCTCATCCCCTCGCTCCCTACATCCCTCTCTCTTTTCATCACTCTCTTGATATCACCCTGTTTTTAAGTGTCTGTATGTATGCATGTGTACACATGTACATAGGTCTCTGTGTGCACACGGACGCCAGAGGACTTGGGCTGACCTGCTCTCACTCTGCATGTTATTCCTATGGCAATAATACTCCCCAGCAGCCTTCTCCTTTTCTCCCCTCAAATGCTGGGTTTACAGCGTGCACGTGCCCAGACCTGGATTTTTATGCGTGCTCATGAACCCAAACTCAGGGCTTGGCTGGTGCAAGAGGCATGCTTACCCACTGAACAGTCTTTGTAACCCTTAGGATTTTATATGTACTGCAATAAAAGCTACATAATTTATCAGTAAGAATAAATCTAATTTTAATATACTAATTTATTTGCAAATTTTATTAATAATTCATCAGTTGTAGGTAAACCGAATTGTTATCATAACCCAGAGGCCATGCATAATCTGTATAAGTCAATTTGCCTTCCCCTGCACATTTTCTAGTAGTAAAGTACCATGAAACTCAAACATTCAGCATTTTTTAATTATTTTATGCAAATGCATTTTATTTTGTTAGTTATTTAACTCTTTCTTTTTTTTTTTTTTTTTTTTTTTTGGTTTTGTGTTTCTAGGACTTCATTTATGCAGAGCAGGCAGTGAATTTATGTGCAGCCTTTATCTTTCTTTAGATTTAATTAAAATTCCAAAGACCATTTGAAATAACTTCACCATTAATCCAGGAATATATCTGAGATATATCTAATGTTTACCACAGGTGAGAGTTAATATCAACGTTAACTAAATTTTTTAGATATTGATTTTTTTAATTTTTATTAATTCATTTTCATCTTGGTCATAGCCCCTCCCTCCCATCTTCATGATCCCACACTCACAGCTACTCCTCAGAGAAAGGGAGCCCTCCCCTACCCACTCACCACAGCATAGCAAGTTTCCTCAAGAAGGAGCCCATCCTCTTCCTCTGTGGCCTGGTGAGGTAGGGATGCCAGAGGTAGTGATCCAAAAAGCAAGCAACAGAATCCTTGTCAGAGTCAGCCTGCATTGGCCTTACTAGGGTTCTCATATGATGACCTAGCTGTCTGTCAGTTACATCTGTGTAAGGGATGATTTTAGTAAAATATTTTATTTATAAAAAAGAAAATTATATATATATACATATATATAATCATAAATGTAACATAAAAATAGGCCACATAGCCAAGCTTTTGGTATACACATTAAATGCTCTAAGAAACCACAAAATCCATACTTGCAGGGACGAAATAAGTTGCAACGACCCCTGTTTCCACTTTTCCTTCTCTCACTGCACATTTTTATTTACACCAATGCCGTTCAGGCTGGTATAGTAGTCTTTCCTGAGATTTCCATAAGTTTCTTATTAAAATATAGACATTGCTGAAGGAAAAATTGAAGCCATCTGGAGAAAAGTGACCACAGTACCTTACTAATGAATTGTCTCGATTAGCCTGGAGTCTACTAGGAGAGAGATGGTTAAATGTTGAGTAGTTTTCAAACGGCCAGGAGTGCAGCCAGGAGAGGAAGGAAAGCATATTGCCCCTTTAAATTCAACCCTTCAACACTTAACTAAAGTTAATGGAGATTTCTCTGTGGAATCCTTGAGGAAAAGTCATCATAAATACTAAGAATTTATAGACCTAACACTATTTTTAGTTAAGTATAAAGAGCGAATAGCTTCTTAACGTTTAGATATCTGCAAGAGCTATCTCCTAGGGATGCAATATAGGAGGGATGCAGTATAGGAGGGATGCGGATGCAATATAGGGACACGTTTGATGTCCTTTCTGCCTTTAACGATTCATGCACATAGCAGAACCTTAGCAGTAAGATGTCATTGACTATGAACCTTGATTCGTAGATGATTAAAATATTTCCAAATTCACCCAGATAAGACACAGTATTTGATGCCACCTAATTCTTTCCAAACACAGTGTGGAACTTCTTTTAATTCTTTTAATTCTTTTAATTAACTTCTTTTAATATGCAATGTAGTCTCTGGTGAAAGATGAAAAAAAGACTTCAGAGGTTGGGGCAAGACTATTTTCTTTACCATATGATGCTATTACGCTTTTTTTTTTTACAAAATGTATGAAGATTATTCATATTTTAAGCTTCTCATGTTCAAATATATTTCTTATCTCAAATCATCTACAAAAACCATCATTGAATTCAACATGAAAGGATGCTAATTGTGTGTTCAGCTAATTTGATTTTTATTTCTTAACATTAGTAAGGGATTATTGACAAATAAAACTTGCATATATTTCATCTACATAATTTGATGCCTTAAATCATGTAGAAATTAAATAATGGTCACCACTACCAGGATAATGAACCTCTCTCCTTGTAAATATCATGTTTGTTTTAATATAGTCATTACAAGAATTCTTAAGATCATCTGTCTTAGCAATGTTTGTAGCAGCCAAGCCTATATTGGCTCTGAATTGTAGTACAAAACATGAAAATATTTAAAAAAAAATTTTTTTGTAGCTACTTTAAATCTTTAGCTATAGATGAAATTCTGAATGTGTGTGTGTGCATGCATTTCTTTTGTTTTTCTTTGCTTTTATTCTGGTTCATTTGCTTATAATTTTATTGATTTATTCATATTACATCTCAACAGCTATTCCATCCCTTGTTTCCTCTCATTCCTCCCTCTGGTTTGTTTTTATTGCCTGTTTTCTAACAAGGTGTGGCGTCTGATGGGTTGTCATGTGAAAAGGGTAAGGAGGAGATGGACAAGGGGAAACATAATAAGAATATACAGGGGCTAGAGAGATGGCTCAGCAGTTAAGAGCACTGGCTGCTCTTCCAGAGGTCCTGAGTTCAATTCCCAGCAACCGCATGGTGGCTCACAACCATCTATAATGTGATATAATGCCCTCTTCTGGCATATAGGTGTATAAGCAAATAGAGTACTCATATACAATCAATAAACAAAATCTTTTTTAAAAAAAAAAAAAAAGAATATATGGTTTGAAAAATTATTTTCAGTGAAAAATTTAAGTGAATGGAACTTTTTGTGAAGTAATAAAGCATAACACATAAGTATAAAAACAACAAAAACAAACAAATAGAAAAGACTCTCATCAGGGATATGAGGAAGGTATTATTAGAACATCTCATTGGAGATGAAGTGGAAGGCAGGGGTAATTGAACTAGATACACACTGGAAAGGAAATAGGTCAAATGACACTACAGACAAATTGCATAACTTTAAATGAATAGCAAAGAATATAGCAAAATAACTTCAAATAGCTAATTCCTTCTGTACACAATTTTAAAAAGTAAAGCTCATTAAAATATTACAGCATTGCAGAACCAAGCATGACTCACAAAAATAAAGTCAAAGAAGTAACACCTAATGATATTCTGCTGTATTTATAGATTTGTGCCTAGGCCACTTGTCATCAGAGAGGTGTCATACAGCACCTTATGGAAGCCGATGCAGAGACCCACAGCCCAACGTTAGGCTGAGCTTGGGAATCCTGCAGATGGGGACTGAGGATTTTAGGGGTGACAGGGGCCAAGGGATCACAAGAAAAGCCACAGAATCAACTATTCTGAGCCATTAGGGCCTCACGGAGACTGAACCCACAAGCAAAGTCTGCATGCGATTAATCTAAGCCTCCGAATATATGTTACAATTTTGTAGCTTGGTCTTCTTGTGAGATCCAAACAGTGGGAACAGAGGCTGTCTCTGCTTTTTTGCTGCCTTTGGGGACCCTTTTCCTCATACTGGGTTGCCTTGTCCAGCCTTAATACAAAGGGGAGATGCCTAGTTTTTTTTTTTCTTTTTTCTTTCTTTCTTTCTTTTTTCTTTTTTTATTTATTCTTTTAATTTTTATGAATCTTTTTAAAAATTTTATTAATTTATTCATATTACATATCAATTGTTATCCCCTCCCTTGTATCCTCCCATTCCTCCTTCCCTCCCATTTTCCCCTTATTCCCCTCCCCTATGACTGTTCCTCAGAGGGATTACCTCCCCCTGTATATGCTCATAGGGTATCAAGTCTCTTCTCGGTAACCTGCTGTCCTTCCTCTGAATGCCACCAGGCCTCCCCCTCCAGGGGACGTGGTCAAATATGAGGCACCAGAGAGATGCCTAGTTTTACTTGAACTTTTTATGTCATGTTTGGTTGATATCCACAAGAGGCCTGGTCTTATCTCAACAGAAACATGGAGGAGTGGGTGAGGAGGGAAAAGGAAAAATGACAGGCAAACAAATTGGAAGGAGACGAAGGGAGAAGAAACTGCAGTTACGATATAAAAAAACAATTTTTCAAAAATAAAAATAAACGTATACCATTAAAGGTCCTTTTTAAAAACATAGATATTTGTGTAGGACCCTGTAGCACAATGATTCAAAGCATAGTTTTCTAAATACAAAAAGTATCATGATCTATCTATTAATCCATCTATTTTAATTTTCCATTTTGTGATTTGATGTAAAATAAAGTCAGCACAAATATAATCATTTGTTACGTCAGTTAAAATGAATCTTACAATTTTCATACGCGGTTTGTTTGCTTATGGCAGAAAAGTGCTTCTGTGCAAGGTAACGATTTAATCAGGAAGCTACAGGAACTCTAAGTGCATGGCTTTATCAGGTCAACAGAACGCATCATTAATGCTAAGTGCTTTCTTGATGCTTGTCGCCATGGCATCCAATCACACAAGCCTTAGGAGAGATGCACTACAACTGAACGAAGCTCCTTCCCCTCTTTTTCCTTCCAGTGTAAGTAAGTCAGATAAAAACTGAGAAGCTGGTGAAATGTTTCTGTTTTTTTTTTTTTTTTTTTTTTTTAATGCTTAGGTAAAAAGGAAATGTTGAAAAATACTTTCGAAATATTCTCAAAAATTGTAATGCATGGAGTCAGGCTGGTCTCTTAAGGGTTAGAGAGCTGGAGCTGGGAAACCTGCCTGCAACTGGGTACATAAAACAGTGGATGCATATACCTTTCCAAGTTGCTCTCATGACCACTGAGGTGAGACCCACTGGCACCTGACTCCACCACCACCACCACCAGCAGCAGCAGCAGCAGCAGCTGTGACCCTAAGCTAGAAGGCGTGATAAGAGGCTGTTCATTGTTTGTAGGGGGTTGACAGCACCTTGTGCCTCTGCCCACTGAAGGCTGCAGGCAAAGGACAGGCCCCTACCTCACCCAGTCATGACCCTTTCTGAAGAGAGTGAGTGCCAAGTGCTTCCAAGGGCAGGCTGGTGGGGGAGGGGCAGGTTCACCTGCTCAGAACGAAAGCCACTACCTAAAGAAATACTCCAAAGTTTGAAGAAAGAACACAGGGTAAGATTCTGTTGTCTCACCTCAGTGGTCAGGAGAGCAGCTTGGAAAGGTATATGCAATATGGAACGGAGAGATCTGCTCACAGAAACCTGATACAAGAAGTTTGGGGAGACACTTGCCAGTTCCCAGGCAGCACAAGTCCATGCCACTGGAACAAGAACTGACACTCAGGGTCACATGTGGGCGGGGCTTGTGTCATCATTACTACCTGGTATACTGTTTAAAGTGTAATCACTGTAGGTGGAAAAAACGGCCTGCTAGTTTCTATTCTGGCGGAGCGCTCAGTCCCACCGGAGGCGCTAGCGCACATCAACGAGCAGTTCTGCTCAAGACATTAGCTCTCCTCAGAGGGCAGTTTTAGGGCGCTGACGCAGGCTGAGATAAACTTTAGATCTTTTAGTGATGTAAGCAATGGGATAGAAATCAGCCACCGCAAATAAACAGCCTTGAGTATTTTCCCTTTTGTGACTGTTTCTTGCCTTCTTTTACAGTGAGAGAGCATAATTTTATGTTTGTTTGCCTAGTCCATTTCATTTCTTTGTAGAAAAATTACTGTATAATTCTTACAAATGAGCTAATAGAAAGCTCCTAAGGTAACAAGTAAATACAAACAAACAAACAAAAAACAATGAATACAGATTACTATCGGGCAGAAAAGACAGAGACCGAGGAAGAACTAAAACGAAACATTGTAAGAAGGAAGAAGTTTTTTTGAAAATGGAAGGCACATTCATATCGTTGTAACAACCTGCAAGTAGTTCTCTCCCTCCTCTGTCTCCGCTCAGAACAGAGCAGGACTCCCACGGATATGCACTGAACAAGGCATAACACATGACCACAAGACTGGGAACAAACTCTCCTATCAAGGCTGAACAAGGCAACCCAGTAGGAGAAAGCGGGCCCCAAGGACGAGAGAAAGCGTCAGAGACATCCCACTCCCACTGTTAGGAGTCCCACAAGAACACCCAGACACACAACCATACACATATCAGAGGACCTAGTTCAGACCCACACAGACTTCCTGATTGTTGTTGCTTCAGTTCGGTTTGCCCCTATGAACTCTGGGTTGTGTTCTTGTGCTGTCTTTGACCCCTCTCGCTCCTACAATTTTACCTCCCCATCTTCTGCAGGGTTTCCCGAGCTCCATCTAAAGTTGGCTGTAGGTCTTTGTATATGTTTCTATCAGTTGGTGGATAAAGCATTTTTGGTGATGATTATGCTAGACTGTGGTCTATGAGTACAGAAGAATGTCATTAGAATAGTTTCATTGACTATTTTTTTTGCCTGCTGTGTCAAAACAATATTTAAATTTAGCATGATGGATACATGGCTACGAGTGATCTCATATATATGGAAGCCACTTGTATATCATAAAAACAAACAGGTCAGAAGTAGTTAAATATTCATACCTGTGCCTAAGCTTATGGCTACATTAATATTATCATATCAATAACACAGAATTGGTGAGAATTTGAATCATGAGCCAGAAACATCCATGCTGATTAGATAACAGCTGAATAAAAACTTTATTAAAATTAAAACCTTAATTTCTAAAAAAAAAAACAAATAAAACAAATCATGTATGTACAGGTAAAATCTTAAAAGTTTAAGTTCCTGAAAGAAAGGAAAACAGTTAGATAACCTTTGATATGACATTATTAGATACAATTACCTAAAAAGCACTATCCAGAATAAAAAAATTACATTAAATTTCATTACAATTAGTAAGTATGCTCTATGAAAAATACTAGCAAGAGAATCCAAAAACAAGCCACAGGAGAAAATAATTGAAAATTCAGACAGAATAAAAGACTATTTGCTCAAAAAAGCAAATAAATACAAAAAGAAACTCTTACCAATCCATTGAATCGATCACAACTCAACCAAAAGAAGTATTTTAAAATACTAAGTGTTATTTCTTAAATTTATATAAAAGCAAAAAAAAATGTGCCCAGATGGCAAAAATAATCTTGAGCAAAAAGAGTAATTCAGTCTGTATTACCATTCCAGGTGGGAAGTCCTGTCACAGAGCCATCAAATAAAACAGTACAGTACTGGCACAAAAACATAGATGAGGCTTAGTGGGAAAAAAGCATAAGATGCAAATGTAAATCCACACAATTATGCACACATGCTTTTTGAAGAGATGCCAATTATATGCACTTAAGAGAAAACATCTTCAGAAAGGAAGCTGAGGGAAACGCTGCATTACACATGGGAGGGAATATTCAACACTATCTGTGCACATGCAAATGAACTTCAAATGGATCAAAGGTCTTAATGTGAAGCCAGAAACTTCCAGAAGAAAAGGTAGAGAGTATAGTATAAGATAGGCCCTGGGAAAAAGTTTCTAAGTAAGACATTAGCCACTCAAGAAGTAACGCCAACAACTGACAAATGGAAATCTGGTGGAACTAAAAGGCTTTTTCTCAGGGCCAACACAATGGCTCACCTAGTAAAGGCACTTGCCACAGATCCAGGACCTCCACATGCACACTGTGGCCTGTGCTTGCATGCACACACACACACACACACACACACACACACACACACACAAACATGGACTCACATAATTAAAGGAATAAGTAAACAGACTAAAATGTTTTTATGACAATACTCCTATATGACATTTTCCACAGTCATATGGAGAGTGAGGACTGCCTCTGACATGAACTCTGGTGCCCTATATTTGACCACTTCCCCTTAGTGAGGAAGCCTGGTGTCACTCAGAGAAAGAATAGGAAGGCTACCAAGATGAGACTTGATAGGCTGTGACCATATGGTGGGGGAGGAGGTCCCCTTCTGTCACAGATCTAGGGGATGGGAATAGGGTGAAAGAGGGAGGGAGGGAGGAATGGGAGGAGATAAGCAAGTGGATAAAAATTTAGATGTAATCTGAATAAATTAATAAAAAGAAAATAAAAAAGAGAATAAATAGAAAAAAAGAAAATACACCTGTATACACAGAAAAAAAAAAAAAGTCAATCAAATCAAGAGGTATTCTACATTAAGGTAAATACATCTGAGAGAGTTAATATCTAAAGAATGCAAAGAATTAAAATATAAAATATAAAACACATCAACCCAATCACAAATGGACAATAGAAATGAATAGAAAGTTCTCAAAGAAAAAAAACAAATGTTTAATAAACATTTGTCGACAGTACTCAACATTGTTAGCTATCAGGGCAATAAAATTAAGAAAGTTTGATAATACATATATACCAGTCAGACTAGCTAACATCAAGGAAAATAATGAAATCAGGGGAGAGGATGTGGGTATAGGTGCTTTCTTTCACTACTGATGAGAGTATAAACCTGAGCAGTCACTGTGGTAGCAATTGTGAAGATTCCTAAGAAACAATATCGAAAAAACAGGCTGGATAAATGTCTCAGTGTATAGGAGCTACTTTTGCTCTTGTAAAGGACTTGAGTTTGGTATCTGGCACCTGTGTCTGGAAGGTTACAACTTCCTGTAAATCCAGTTCTAGGAAAATGCTGCAACTCTGTCCTCTACAAGCACCCCAAACACGTGCATATCCATACACGGACATATACACATACATATATTTAAAATAGTTATTTAAAGCTAGAAATGGAACAACTGCATGACTCAGCTATTCCACTACCTGGAAAATACGCAAAGCACTCTGTATCCTGCTACAGACATGGACCCCAGCTCATCAATGATCACTGCTACTTTAGAGCTAGTACCCCCTGCTTTGAATTAACACCTATGTGTATTTAACTTGGAAAGCTTGTAGATGCCATCATACACAGGCAGTTTACCTTAAGCGAGAAGATACAGTTTAATAGGCTGGGCGGTGGTGGCGCATGCCTTTAATCCTAGCACTTGGGAGGCAAAGGCTAGTGGATCGCTGTGAGTTCAAGGCCAGCCTGGACTACAAAGTGAGTCTAGGACAGCTAAGGCTACCCAGAGAAACCCAGTCTTGAAAAAACAAACAAAAAACAAACAAACAAACAAAAAGATACAGTTTAATAAAGGTTATATGGAAGTAGAGAAAAAGTCCTGGTGGTGGAAGGATTTAAGTAGTGAGTGGGTAAGCAAAAGAAGTTGGAAAGGACAAGGAGAGCGTTAACCAAACAAAGAGTTGATGGAAAGTGTAATACAGAAGAAACATGCTGCCTTATAACGTAATTTCAATATATACCGAACCATATATACATATATATTATTTAAAGGTATGGAATAACATCTTATAAATTGTTCAGTCAGGCTCTAGAGAGTAATACAGGATTCTATCATTCATGTTGGTTATTCACCTAAAAATAGATTATAAGACACTATTGGTAACGACATCACATGCTTTAACTGCAAAACACGGAGGAAATCAGGGCAGAGATGACATGGACGCTCGTTCCACCCTAGCTAGCTTTCATAGTGCTGTACTATAATATCGAAGGTGGTAGGGGTGAAAACATATCACTGTTCTAACCTCCCTGTGATCTCGACAAACTATTCTACTAACCTCTGAGATAAGGCTCAACCACTTACAAAATAGTGGCATGATTTTTATGGGAGTAATCAGCCACTTTATCATGAGGGGCACAAAGTAACGTGATCTTGTCAATTTAGTTAAACAACAGAAGTCACTCCCCCTCAGACCTGGGACTTCCTAAGCATGTGTTTTTGACCAGGTTTATTTATAGTAGCAGACCGGAACTGCCCGCTGTGAAGAAGCCTATGTAGTCACGCCATTTAAGCCTTGGGAAATGTCTTGGAAGAGGAGCCAGAAAGAAAGTAAGAGCAATAAGATAGGGACTCACTGCAGATATGGTTGAGCCTACATTTGGGCCTGTAGATGAATGGATATAACAACAGTTGCATAATCATGAAAAATGAATCGATAAGGCATTGACTATGCCTGCTGAACTATTGTCAACTGAAAGATCTTAAGTAGAGTAGCAATCGGGGATCCCACCAATAAGTAGCCTCAAACCCATAAAACACAAATGAACCAGAAAGCAAAGCCAATAGGAAGGAAAGTTGGGGAAGGACTTGCAGAGAAGAGAGGCTGACAGGTGTCAAAGAGAAACGAAGGAGGAATCTAAAGAGAGTGTTCAAAATGTGTTACATACAAGTACAAAATTGTCATAATAAATAATATTGGAAGAAAAAGAAAAGGTGAAAATATAATACACACACACACACACGCAAGCACACATGCATGTATGCATGTATGCAATGGCTCAAGCATTGTACCAAGAGACATACAGATGGCGAAAAAAGCAAACAAAATGTACCTCAGTACAACACATGATTAGGAAATTGAAATCTAAGAAATAATCAAGGACACAGTACAACAGGCCAATTAGAATGATCACCTCCAAAATACTGGCAAAATCTGCTGGTAGAACTGGAGAGCCATGGCAACACTCACTTATTTTTTGTTGTTGTTGTTCAAACATAAGGTATTTCATATAATTAGGAAGAGAGGTAGTTGAGATATATATTATACAGATCTTAAAATATGACTCAAAAAGTTTATACAAATTAATTGAAAATATATTTGCCTATAACAGATTGTGCATGAATATTAACATCCACTTTTTTCACAATTTCTAAAATCCGAAAGCCACTAGAAGACTTTCAATTAAAAAGAGCAAAATTTTGGTAGAAAATACTAGATTGAAGTGTCATGAAGTAAGATCCTAAGCTGAGAAAAGGCTGGGAAAAAACTTGTATGTGCCGCTAAGTGAAAGAAAACACTCTGAAAAGTTACATATGTATGATACCACTCAAGCAAATTCTGTGAAAAAATTTAAAGTATGACTTACCAGACATCTGTGCACAGAGCTAAGAAAGAACATGTCGACAAATAGAGGGCAGTAGATGTTTAGGACTAAAAAAAAATATTTTGTATAAAGCAGGTGTGGTAGTTACTAGATATTTTCCAGAAATCAGATTGTATAACACAAAGAAGAAACACAAGACACCATCTGTCATGCAAACTGAACTATATGAATGATTGGTTCATCAGTTGCAACAAATGTACTATAATGATAGAAGATGTTAAGAAGATGTTAACATATTAAAGGAATTAATGATAGGAAAAGCAGGCGACCATCACACTGTCAAATAGCTTTTGAAATATTTATTAATACCCATAGACTTGGGGGTGCTCTCGAGTTGATCAGGGAAATGACTTTCTGCTGTAATAGGGGAAATTTGTAACTGGCCAAAGTGCTTGGAATAAGAGACTGAACACTCAGCCATTAAGAAGATGTCTACATCAATTCTATATCTTCACTGAGGTTCAGGGACCACCACAACAGAGAAGGTAGGAGAAAAAACATAGAACCAGAGGATGGGTATGAATGGTGTGCCATGTTGTCTTATGGACTTGGTATGGCTATCATATTCATGAACTCACAGTATGTATGGTTACCAGCACAAGATCTATATAAGATCAAGCCTGTCAGAGAGAGAGAGAGAGAGAGAGAGAGAGAGAGAGAGAGAGAGAGAGA
>OU015747.1:2391745-2409564 GCA_907169655.1 Acomys percivali | reverse complement strand
GAGAGAGAGAACTTTTTTTCTTTGTGTCTATCTTGGAAACTTTCCGTGTTTTTAGATAGTGGAGTAAATAGCAGCATTGGCCCCAATTCCGTGTATGTGAAGATAGAAAGAAGGTTGAATACTGAGAGATACTGAGAGAAAATTCCTTTACATTTCCTTACTTACTTATTCAAATTGCCACACAGATCATACAATTAAACTTAGAACTTGCCCTATTTTCAGTAATACATAACTTTCTGCATGTAAACGTTTAGACATACTTCATCTGACGTGCAAAGAGAGGGGTGGGAAGGACATTTGTGTGTATTTTATGTCTCAGTTTGTAAAAAATTTGGACTTATAAAAATGAATGAAATGTGTAGGCAAGCAAACAAGTAAGGCCAGGCACTGTGGGTGTGAAGACGGCCGAGAGGGAGCCATGATCAAGTGAATTAAGCTTCCTCAAATCATTATCGTCTTGTATGTGTCTCGGTTTTGAAATAAAAATATTATCACCAATTTATGGAAATCTTGTTAAGCAACCTATCATTTGTAGAGTCCTAGAAGTCCCTAAACAAATGAAACACACACAGACACACAGACACACACACACACACACACACACACACACACACACATACACACGCACATGCTCATACACATTTATACACACACGCATACACACACACACACACACATTCCCTCTGACTTCACAGCCTGAAAGGTTTCTTTGGAACAGGAATTCTACCATGTTGCATATATTCTGCCCTCTTTCACTTATGACTTTAAACATTTTTATTTTCTAATTGAGTTTCAGTGGTACAAAGAAACCTTTGTTCTATCATATATTTAATGTAATAGTACCAAAAACCTTCAAACTTGCTCTTGCCAAAACAAGGACTCTGCTCTTCCAGTCAGTATAAAAAAGCTTAAAGGCCCATGACGGTAGTTTGGCACTTTAAGACTCCAGCCTCAGGGGGAGGACTCATCTCACTGCAAGCATACCATGAAACCCAGTCCACTGTGTCTACTGTGCTCCACACTGCTACAGGACTTACACACAGCGTGCCTCTTCTCCATCATTTCTGCTAGTGAACACCTCTATCGTCCTCTCCATTTGCTGACGGAAGCACTAGTGAGAGGCGCCATGCTCACCGGTGCTGACCACGGGTAATTCTTTATTTCACACTACACAGCAGGGCGCACCTCTTCCTTCGTTACTCATTGCAGCTGTGACTTATGGCAGAGCTCCCTAACGTCCATCACCCCGCTCCACTATAAGCTTCATGGTCCTGTCTGCTTTTGATAAGATTACATTTCCCTGCACATCCCCTGAAAGAGAGAAGAAATTCGACAAATCATTAATTGAATGAAATTATGACTCCATCACTCAGCCAGTAAATCAAACAATGACACGGCATAGAGAAGTCTTAGAGTCCGTCCTCCATTACCAGACTCGCTTTAGCGTCTGAGGCTCTGATGCCTATGTTGTCCATTAAGCACACAGCAAAGAACCACCAAGGACTGACAATCACTGGCTTTGTAAGAAATGGCTTTTAGTTGCCAGGAAGAAAACCAAAAACAAGGAAGCAAAAGGGAATTTTTCTCTCAGTATCTCTCAGTATTCAACTCTCTGTCTTCACATATGTAGAATTGCAGCCAATTCTGCTATTTACTCCACTATCTAAAAACACTAAAAACCTTCAAGAACATCAAGTGTGCATATGCGCTCTCTCTCTCTCTCTCTCTCTCTCTCTCTCTCTCTCTCTCTCTCTCATTTGACTATTAACACAGATGCTAATTAAATCTTTCCAGCTATGGAATTCACTACATAGCACAATGTACAACTGAAACCTTTATCCAAAGATAATCATGATTTATTTGAACTTTAAAATAGCCGCCCTAGGTTGCAACAGGGACTAAGTATGGAAAGAATCTTTGTCTTTAGGGAATCTGTCAGTTGCTCCAAGGATACATTGAACTGAGCCACTGATACAAGGAGGCGTGGCCACAGCTGATACAAAGGGGCGTGGCCACAGCTGATGCAAAGGGGCGTGGCCACAGCTGATACAAGGAGGCATGGCCACAGCATGAGGTTAAGGATGAAAGTCAAGATTTTTCACAGATGTCAAAGAATATTTCTGAGCAGTTTCTTCAGCATCCGTTTCACATCTTTCCAAAGGCAAATCCTACTCTACATCACTTAGGCCATGGACTTCAGCCAGCTATCCCTAAAGCTTTCTTTCCAATACCTTTTTGTTTTTTGATGACTTTATTAAGTTCACACCTGGGTGAAAGAAAACCCTCTAATCCACAGATAAAATAATGTGATGCTGTACATCCTTAGACTATAAAAATATTGGGCAGCAAGAAAGTACAAGAATAGGAATTCTAGAAGAACGTTTCTGTGTAAAACAGCAAAGAAGCGAGCTCCAACAAAAATACTCTTAGTGTCCCTCAGCCTCCTCTTTACCACTTGACGTGCTCAAAATCACTTGCCTTACAGGAAGCAATTACAACCTATGTCATAATGTTTACAAGGCTCAATGGTGACATTTTGGGGAAGGATTAAGATTTCTACCGTCATTAAGAGAACACACTTTCCAGAAAACTTTACCTGCTGGTGTCTTTTACTCCCTGTACCAGGTGGCTTCTAACTTGATTTTTACGCTTGACTGGACTTTGATGAGTCAGCAGTAGAGACACTGTTCAATCCCTAAGGTCCTTTTTGCTGGAAAGTTGCATGAAGCTGGTCATCCAGGACTTAAACGCCAGTGATCCACCTGAGCTCACAGAAAGGTCTAGAAGATGAGGAGTGAGCAGAGTCCTTCCCAGTTAGGTGGGGGAATGATAGGCCACTCACCAACACATAAAGCGCCACACTGAAATGAAGATGTATTAAAGGGGAAGAGAACCCCTCACCATCATCTTCTTTATTTAACTAAACATATATTGTGGGGACTAAATACCTTTAGCATTTGTATTTCTAATTAGGTCACATTTAGATTCTGACATAGTTAGTTCCTAGGCAAGTTTTCTGTCGACCAAGTAGGAAAGATAAGTATGGCTGCAAATGCAATATATGGCCAGTGGGTCAAGACACATAATATGTACAAGATAAATAAAAATTACGCTTCAGCCTGCCAACAAAAGCCACACATTCAATGTCTTCACAACAAAATTTCAATTTGATGAACATTGGGATGTGAGGGTTTTGTACTTTTGCTGAATTTAGTTGATCATAACTTCCTTTTTCACAAATGGGGTAAGATTAGAAGCAATGAACACCATTTTAGAACCTTTCTGGGAATCCTCTGTTTCATGTGATTAAAAAGTATGAAGCCAAATGGTTGGTAATCTTACCAAACTTCTCCCAAATTGTTATCAAACATTCTGGGGGGGGGGAAGGGAACTCACACATGGCAGAGGGATGAGGAAGACATGAGTCTGCTGACAGTGTGAGGCAACACAGTTTGCTTTGCTTGTGTTGGTCATGTTGCAGGTCACTTGCAGAGCTCACACAGGAAAATGTGCCTTTGGTAAATTGTCCTTGAGGGTCCAATAGTGTTCTACTGCTTTGTTCTTCTTGAATTTTTGGAATTATAATCTAATCGCAACATCTCTCCCTTCCCTTTCTTCACTTGAAATCCTCCCATATACTACTTACTCTCTCCTTCAAATCAATGTCCGTTTTCTTCACTAATTGTTAATCCATACATAAATGCATATGATATGTATATACATGTAAATTACTAGATATAATCTATTCAAACCATATAGTACTAAGTCTGTGTCTATGTCAGGTCTAAGCTTTGGCACTAGACAGCAACTCAATGTGCTCTTCCCTGGTGAAGGCTAACTCTCCCATTCCCAGCTTACCTCAGCTGCCTATTGTTACGTATGCAGAGTGAAAACCTCAGTGGCTTTATCTCCATTCTGTCTAGCAGGCTCATTTGTTAGCCATGATCTGAAGAAGCCATAAGGAGACTTCAATGGGGAAACCATGCCTGTCACTGGAAACCTTGGCACATACACAATGATAGTTATTGGAGCAGAACCTACAACAATTAATTTACTAAACCAGAATAATACCTAACAACGGTATATGAACATTTGTCCTTATGCCCACAAAGAGTAATCTTTACCCACTTGAAATACTAGCTGTTTCAGATTTGAATACGTCAATTTACTTAAGTGTGTAAGAATCCGTGCTGTTGTGTCCTTCGATGTATGTCAGACAATTTATTTTATCAGAATTTCAATTGACCTAATTTTTTTCAGATGAAGTTATTCTTTATACCAAGTTCAGAATTTGAGAAAAGGTGACAACGGACTAAAGATGTCATAAAAACAGTTTGGCTAAGTAATAGAAAACATTATTACCTTATCTAGTTATGAATAGCAGGAAATCAGACTAGTCAAAATTTAGCAAGTCAGAGGTAGTTTTATCACCATAAAGAATCTTGTCACACATAACGGCTACACTGCTCAGGTGGTCAATGATATGACTAGAAACTGGATTTTCCAGTATTTTCTGTCCTGAACTCCTCAGAAGGATGCTTATATTTTCATAGTTGATAGAAAACAGCCCAAATATGATACTGTCTTTTAAAGAATAAAACAAAGTGGAATTATTGTCAAGAACCTCAATTATCTGCCCCTTTTATAGGAAAAGCAAAAACTTCCCAGAAATCTTGTCTCTGAAGTGCACTTCAGTCACATATGCTACAACTGAGTGGAATGACCAGCTACATTTGGAAGAGAAGTTTGGGATGCGTGTTTTCCCACTTCAGTATCTGAAACTGTTAAGAGAGGGAGGATGCAAATGCTGCCTAGTTACGCAACTGACGGATTGGCCACTGTGTTAGCATTCCCTAGAACAGCAGACACAAAAGGATGGATGGACAGAAATATTGTATGTATGTATGTATGTGTGTGTGTGTGTGTGTATGCATGTATGTGTGTTATCAGATATTATATGATCTTTGTTCATATGTATGTTGGGGGTATGTGTATACGGTGTATGAGTGTGTGCAGGACTGTGAAAGCAAGTGCTGAAGCCAGAAATTAATGCCTGGTATTGTCCTCTATCAATATCCACCTTATTATTTTGAAGAAGTTTCTCTCCCTGAACCGAGAGATTAATTGCTATTTCAGCTAGACTGGCTTGGCTAGCCAACAAGTCCATCTGTCCCTGCAACACATATGCCCAGTGCAAGGTTTCCAGTTTTGCACCACAAAGCCAGTTTCTCTGCAGAGACTGGGGGTCCAAACTCAGACCCTTTTGCTTTTGCAGTGAATAATGCATGACAACATTGTCCTCAGCCAAGTTCACATATATGAAAGACAAAAGGATCCTGTGGTCAGTTGTCTCATACAGAGGCAGCAAAGCCAAGTTGAATTCGGTCTTAATTCCTGATAACCAGGACTCCAATGCTGTAAACCCAGATCTGAGTCTGAGAGCCAAGAGACAGAAGCCACACGCTGTAAGGCAGCTTGATGCAGCCTTGGTGCAATCACAGAGTGACTGTGTCCGACTCCGCTGTTTCCTTTTCTTTTCAAATTCTCATGGAATAGGACAATATTTCTTCAATTTTTACTGTTCAATCTACATTTTTAAATACTAATGTCTTTCAGTAACACACTAAAAAGTCATACTTAAAAATACTGTCCTACTGTCTATCTCGTAGCTCTTAATCCAGTTCACACAAAAATAATCTTCACAGCCATATAACCTGTATCTTTGGAACAAGTTATTGCAGAGTAGTGACCACATTCAATGGATAGCGCTTGGCTTGGGGTGATGTTCAGTAAACATTTGATGAGTGGATAAACGAATGAACTGACAAAGAAATGGAATATATACAATCAGTTAAAGTATGATTAAAAGATACAAAAGCATTGAAATTGTCCCGTCAAATATTAAATTAAAAAGTAGAACATATACCTATATGCTATGTTTTCACAATTCTAAAACATGCAGACAGAAACATAGCTGAAAATAAGCCCCATATTCTTAAGAGTAAATTTTTTTCAGAATACATGCATCATTTTTGTTAATTACCACTATGAAATATTTCAGTATCTATACTGCAAAATGAGTAATAAGTTTATATCTCTAAATTACAGGTGACATTCTATACCAGAGGCCAACCTTCACTACACCATCACACACACATGCATGCATGCATGTACACACACACATACACACACAGCATACATGGCGCAAACATACATGAATGTGTATACATGTTGGTGACCATCTCAGTGCTTCTTGTCAGCAATGCACTTCTGTTCCTTTTGGCCAGTTAAAGTAGCATTGTTTCTCAACAAAAAATGTCTGAATGAACTAATTGTTTCCATTTGAAAGCATGCAGAGTGTTCCATATATTTTCTTATACTGACTGTGATATGGTCCATACTCTCACGGGATTCATGATATAGATGAAATAAGACCATGGGTCATTGCAGAGATTCCATGCTGGAGCTGAACCTAGCTTGCTGCCTGTGTGCAGGCAGAGAGAAAGGTATCAGGATCTACCCTTATGAGGGAGGTGATGGAAGAGCAGATGCGCACCACAGGAAACAGCTGGCCGGAAGCTGGAGGTAAAGGAAATTCAGAAGAGCGCCTACAGAATCCTCCACTGGTGAAGGGGCCGGTGGCAGGTTCCCATCTGGTCACTTCAGTCACAAATCCATCCTCAAGATGCAACAAGTCCCAGAGTAATGGACTTGCCTTCCTGCGAAGTCTGAGAGATGACTTAGGGATGCGCTCCCAGGCAAACTCCTGTGTGGTAATTTATGCTTCTGCAAATCAGCTCCGATTTCACACACACTTTTTCAACTCTCTTAAGAACGAGAGGGCATGATTACAAGTTGTAGCCTTGGCACAGAGAAATAACTCCACATTATCTTTCACAGTGGCAAATCTATAATAAAATCCCAGCTGTGCCAGTGCTTCCGGGATCCATGTGGTAGGTTTTAGCTTCTCATTCAAAACACAGACGGATGCTTTCCTGTCTAGAATGATTCATCTCCAGCAAATGTCTTGTCCCTTACATAAAGTAGATCCAAAGCCAAAACTTTGCCTGTATCAGTGAGGCCCAGTCTTCTTGAGCTTCACCCTTCTTGCCTTGCTGGCATAATGCTAAACCATCAGCAAGCACAAGCATCGCCTTCTCTGATCTCATTTGTCATTCTGAGGCCTGGGGAGAGAATTACTATTGCGTTGGGTCTCTGTCTTCCTAGGATATTTGACCTCATAAGTGCCTAAAAAGTGTCATTTCCTTTACATTGCTCACATGCTATAGAGACGTTAAGGGGGGGAGGGAGGCCAGTGATAAGTTACAATAAAGTCCAAAATCCTCAAAGCTGACTTCAACTAGTTATAACCCAGCCACTCCCTGTCTTAGGAATGCATATATCTAATCGGTGTTCTTATTTGTAAAGTGAGATGTCTAAAAATGAAACTTCATCAGGGGGCCGTGAAAATGAAACAATTTAATACTTAAATCTTCATTGTGGATCTTGGTTAATAGTAAATGCTGAATTTTTTTTTTCACCATTCCAGTTTCACTCTCTGCTGTTTCCTTTGATGTGAGGGGTTTCCTCAGACACATATGAACATTGTAGACTGCACAATTAAGCTTCCTCTAAAATAGTCGAAACTGTCTGTTGCTTAGGGGTTGAGAAAGTACATTAACAGAATCTTCTTTTGGGCAGAATAGATAACAGAAAGAGGCCAGCAAAAGCTATAGAAATGGGCTCAGGTATCTGCTGGCAGTGTAAGTATAGAGTCCTAAGTACCTCAGGCATTATCTAAAAGAAAAAATATAATTTCCTAGGGGGAACCAGAGCTCAGTCATACAACACATACAACATGTGCTATGGGGTAAAATGCAACTGTCGGACACTATGGAATCAGGCAAATATGTATCCTGGAATTTAAATTCCTCCTGCTCAAGTGTAAGACCAGTTCTTCTGCAGAGAGGTGAAAGGCGTAGGCACAGCTGTGGGTTGTTCTTTTTCTTTCTTTCCTTTTTTAGACATGGTTTTGTTTAGCCTTGGCTGGTTTTAAACATGTGATTGTATTGTCTACCCTTACCAACCACTGAGATTGCACAAATTGTCCACCATGTCTGACTACTATGTTCTTTCTCTCTTCCCTTACTATCCTTTTGATAATATACCTCCAATGGTGAGACAAGCTGCGATGGAAGCAATGCAGATCTCAGGAACTGTTTGAAAATCCATAAGCCTGTTTGGATGCTGTTCTGATTCATTCCATTTTCCTGTAATGCAGTCCTTGAGATGAAACATCACTCAAATGAAAAGATCCCTTACCCTACCTCACTAGAGAAGTCTCATATATTTTTACTTGCCATACATAGGCAAGCTTATCGAAGAAATATATTTTCCTGCATAGAATATGACAAAATTAGTGCATATCTCTCTCTCTCTCTCTCTCTCTCTCTCTCTCTCTCTCTCTCTCTCTGTGTGTGTGTGTGTGTCTGTGTGTGTCTGTGTGTGTGTGTCTGTGTATGAATATGGATTTAAACAACTATTTGTAGTATGGGAGTCTATTTATGAATAGAAACTTTTACAATATTATATTATTGAAATAAGATACATATCACAGCTCTGATTAAAATGCCAAAGTCACATCTACTTTCACTTATAAGCAAAAAATGAAGAATGAAGCACTTGCAGGTCCAGACAGGATCTTCTATATGAGCAGTATCAGAGTGCAGTGCGGGTGCAAAACCATGTATCACAAGAGTTGAGGGTTATATTAAGCGTCTTTGTGAAGACCGCACATTTTTCACAGCTACTAACAACTATAAACTTGTTGACTCAAAAGAATATTATTGATTTTTATAGTTCTGGAGATTAGAAATGTGAAATCGGTCTTACTGAGGAAAAAAAAAAAACATGTAAGTGGGTATCAGGGCTGGTCCTCCCACAGCCTCTAGAGAATGCTTCTTTCCCATGGCTAACTCCGGTCACCACCTCTATCCCTTCTCGTAGCAGCAGGTTCCATCTCCAACGCCAACCACAGAGAATGGGTCAGCCATTTTGTCTTCCTGACCCTGAACACGGGTTACTTCATCTACCTCAGCGTTACCATCGTTACGGTGCTGTCCAGATCCACCATCAAACCAAGTCACTCTGAATTTGATTGTGCCAGATAACTTCTACAAGATCTCAGGTTCATTGTACAGTGAAGAATCACTTCTAAGAGTTAATGTACTTGTCATCACAATCATCACAATACCATTTTTTAAGGAAAAATATTTCAGTTTAAATGTATCTGTACCCATGATTAGGCAAAACAATTTTGAAAAAAAAATATGGGTATTTTGATAATCTCAAAGCATATTGCAGAGCAACAGTAAACAAGAGAATGAGTCCATAAAAAAAAAAATGACATATAGGGCAGGAAATGTGGAGGTGGAGCTTAGACATAAGGGATCACGTGTTGTCAGATGAGAGTAAAAACATGCCATTACTATCAAACGCGGAAAGGGCAGGCTTTGAAAACATGCTGTGTTGAGAACACGGGATATGTACATGGGAAATAATAAAGATGCATCCTCACCTGACATTAAATACACACAACTCAAATGTCATTAAAGTATTAAACAAAAGATACCTAAAACCATAAATCATGTTAAGAAAAACAGGAAAGCCTTCATGTTATTAGAATAAACACCGTTTCCTACATAGAGAATGAAATCAATGGCAACGAAACAGACACAGATAAGTTCAATCACATCAGAGGTCATTTCTGTCTGTCTATGATACAGCTTAGAGCAAGGCAGGAAAAAATTCCAAATTATATACTCGAAAATGGTTAATGTTAAGAATATATGAAAAACATCTACAATTCAAAACCAGTAGTCTAAACAAGTAATTGACAAAGTATTTAATGTCATTTTAATAGTTGTGGAATTTTCAGCTTTGACATACAGGGAGATGACAATGTTTTGGCCACCAGTTCCTTTTTTGTTTTCCCTCTACTTTCCCAGATCAAAATATTTAGACTGACGCCGTTTCATTAACTCATAGGGCTGGCTCACTAGGGCTGGCTCACTAGGGCTGGCTCAGAGAGCTGGCTCACTAGGGCTGGCTCACTAGGGCTAGCTAACTAGGGCTGGCTCACTAGGGCTGGCTCACTAGGGTTGGCTCGCCTCCAAATAGCAACTAAGGCTTCTCCTTCCTTACATTGGTGCCAGAAGGGCAGTTGAAGAAGGAAGTGTGGATCCTCGGGATGGAATGCAAACTCACACTCTCGTGCCCTGGACATATCACTCTGTCATCACTTTTACGTGTCCTTTCTGCTGTAGCGTGCATCAGAGTCCCCTTCCCTTTCAAACCTCAATGATACCTACCACCTCCTGTTTCTGTACCTCATCTTGTTTGTTTAACTGGAGAAAAGTACTTGTACTTGGTTGTTCCTGGCCTTCAATTATCATGAGCCTGGCTAACAACACACAGGAACAAGGCCTCCTACAAAATATAATTTTTAATAAAAACATAAAATGCACTTTTGTTGAGAATACCACTTGGACTACTAATATAAAATAAACTGAGTCTGATTTACCACAAGAGCAAATCCCAGCTCAGCTGTGGTATGGAGTGTGTGGAGAAGACTTAAGTCGCTTCAGAGCACATTGCCTTTTCCTGCCAAAGTCCATGTGTATCCTGAGGCAAACGACCTTATTAAGTCTGATGAATGCATACAAAGAACCATCCTACACATGTTTAGTGAGAGTTACTGATCACAGCAGTGATGAAAACCTTCAGGAGATAAGTATAATCAAGTGTAAATAGTCTTATGTGATGAACATTACAATTTTTCCAGGTTAAGTAAGGAGATATTTTAAAATGGGGAAACTGGTTAGCCCACAAAGGACCATTTAGCTTCATCGTTATTTCTGTCATGAACACTGCAATGTAAATTTTATTATAAACCTTAGCTCTGTACAGCTGAAAAGCATCTATTTTTACTGAATGCTGAAAATACCATCAAATGATATTCATGAGATGAACCTAAATATATCAAATTGTCAGAACAGATACGGACAAAGAAGCACTTTCTCCCCTGGCCTGCCGAGTAAGAATACTGATCACCACTGAGATGTGAGGAAAGTGCTGACACTGAATCTCAAGTCTAGATGGAATCAATGACACTACAAAATATGGGAAAGTCATGATATTGTGAGAACTATGTCTAGCAGCACTTCCTCACTGAGGCACTGGTGTACTGAGCACAGCACACTGCAGCTCTGGTAAGTAGGTATTTTCAGGAGCATTGTGAGGACAGACTAACTACAACTCTAGTGAGTCTCCAGGAACATGATCTTGTTCTAGCAAAGACACGGGAAGACAAAAAAAAGGAAATTTGTTTTGCACTCCAAAACTGTAGAGTGAGTTAAGAAAGCAATGCAGATTCATCTTGACAGTAACCTATCCCTTAAGGAATTTGTGCCAACATGTTTCCAATGTGCATAGCAGTTATTCACGCACCAAGAGGTACAAAAATGAGCAATGAAACAAAAATTAGAAAATTAGAACTACACCAATAACATTGGAAAATGTAATTTTCCAACCAATAATAGTTACACACACACGTGCTCACACCCAAATCATGAAAATGAGGCCTACTTACTTACCTTCTTGAGAGTGAAATATTAAATTCAAGTTTCAAAATCTAGACAGAAATATCAAATGAACATTTATAAATACCTTCACACATTAATAATGATATACATAAATAGTGACAATCAGGATATACAACTACTTATGGATTCTTAAGGTAAACATAATGTTATTTATAATGGCTATACCAACTATCCACATAGCTCTTAAATTTTTATACTTTTATAGTATGGTTTTGGACAATTAGAATATACAGTTCATGAGAAAATAAACTCTTCAACCACATTACAAGCTTGGTAACTATGAGTACTTTCACATCTAATAATTAAAAATAACTCAAATAACATCTATTTAAAATACAATATATTCTTTATAAAAATTAATTAGAAGTAGAAAATTCAAATGAAAAAGAAGTGGATAAGCAGCTATTGATTTTTAGTAGCATAGACAAGACTAGTTTTCACAACTACTACCAGAACTTAAAAGGAAGTTTCATGATGTTCTCCTTCACAAGAAAAAACACATGGCTGATACGATCAGGTAACCAGTGAAACTTCCTACACAGCTCACATGACTACAAGAGTACGATTAGATTATGTATCTTGGATGTGCTTCCTATGAACTCAAAAACTAGCTTTAATTTGTAGGAAGAGGATGGGAAGATGTGTAAGAGGATAAAGTGTTCACAACCCAAGCATGACAAGCACTGTTCAATCTATAGGACCAACATAAAAGTAAAAGAGGATAATATGCTAATCCCAAAATGATAGCGATCCAAGTTTCGCACACTAATCTTTTTTTCACACAGAAGAAGAAAAGGGAAGGATCAGCCACTGCTTTCCACTTCTAATTTGAAAGCAACATGTTTCCTGGAACATTTTTGTCAGATTTTTTTTTCCTGTGTCCAATGGCATTCTGCATCTGGCAGCAGGTCTGGGACCCACATCTTACAGGTTGGTCCAGGCATGGCTTTCCTGTGGACAGGAACCTTTCTTGCTCAGGGGGGACTAGAACACATTAGGGGTGAGGCTGGTGTCCAGGACACAAAGCCAGGTTCCCGGACCCTCCAGGGGAGGTGGGTAGTGAGTTCCCATGCCAGGTGCTACAGTCAACCCTTTTTAGAATGAGACAGTCAGTCTCAGAAGGCAGTGCAGACTTGGGGGCTCCACAAGTGTTAGAGCCAAGGTCACAGCATAAAGAGAGGACAAATGCCCTAGACTACCCAAAAGGTCATGAAATTGTCGGTATCAGAAGGCAATGGAGACTCAGGCATTCCTAAGGCCTGCCACAGTTTTACAGTGTTGCAGCTATCTGATGTGTCTGCAGGGCCAGGCAGGCAAAGGAAGCAGGCAAATGCCTGAAGGTGGGTCTTGTGAGATGCAGGCTCAGTGGGTGGTGCTTCCCTGGGGCTCAGCGCCTAGCTATCTGCAGGGGTTGAGCTGGCCCCAGTGGCTGCAAAGGTAGTTCCACTATTGCTACCTGATCACCAGGCATCCAGCTGCAGTTCCCCCTGGAATAATTGGAGTCTTAGAGAGTCATGGTGGCGTGAGAAAACAAGCCAAACTTTACTTGTGAATCAGATTTATAAGCCCTGGGCCGTGGAGGGAGGGGTTGTGAGGGTGAATGTGTCTAATTCCCTAAGGCTAAGGGTGCCTTGATCACAGTAAATACCACAGAGTCCTATCACAAGAAGGAGAAAACAGTACTTGATTATCCTATATGTGAGGAGATGAGTCCTAGGTACAGTTAAGGGCCATTTGTTGGAGGCTAGAATGTCAGCACAGGGTGGTCTGCTTCGGGGATTTCCTGCGCTTGTTAAAGTTCCTTATCAGAAAAGGGCAGGGCCTTTGTATTTCCACTAGTACTATGTGATGCCCCTTGCAAAATCTGGGACTCCAGATAATGTGGAGTTAGGACTCCGTTAGGAAAGGGAGTCTGTTCTTCATAAACCAGGCAGGAACAGCCATCAGGAGAAGCTGGACTTCTCCCTTATGCAGCAGAGTCCGACAGTCCTTTATACAGAGCTACATCTGTAGCACCTGTAATCCGAGCAGCTAGAAAGGCTGAAGGAAAAGGTGTTTGCATTTCTAGGCATGGTAGGGATCACAATAATGAGAACATAAACAGGAAATGTAAAGTATGTGTTCCGCTTATCTTGCTGGCCTTAAGAATTATTCAGGAGATAGGGTTTTTTTTTTAGCAGTTTTTATTATTTTACACTGACTTTTTAAAAATAATAAGCTTACTATCGTTCTCTACAACAGAAATGAAATCTCCCTTAGAGACAGAGTTAGGATTTACTATAACTAACATCCTGAAAATAAGATACATTACTAATTACTATTAATATATGAGGAAAAGTAAGAACTTTAAATATTATTTAACATATAATGTACTATAAGTACCGGGCCTAATAGATGCGATTAATTTGTTTGACATTACAAATATTTGTAGTATACTGATTACAGTTAAAACTACATTTTAAAGTGCTCTAAATTTCTTTTAGCTTTATTTACTTCTTTTTAATGCAAAGAGCTTGTAACAGACATGTTCATGCGTGAAACAACTGTTGACAAAGAGTTTGGGTTTTCAGAAGCAGAAAGACTCAAATGGTATATACTCACTTATATCTGCATACTAGCCCAAGGGGCATGTCCCACGAAAGCCTTCACTAACCAGGAAACTGGGACAGAGGGGAGGACATCCTATTGGGACTCTAGATGAGAGAACCATGGGAGAATAGCAAAGTAGAAGGATCCAGTGGGTCCTAGAAACCTACAAGTAGAACATTATGATAGGCAGATTTAGGCCCAGGGGTCCCACTCAAACTAAGGCACCAGCCAAGGACAATACAGGCGGTAAACTTTAAACCCCTACCCAGATCTAGCCAATGGTCAGAACAGTCTCCACAGTTTAGTGGAGAGTGGGGTATGACTTTCTCAAGTACTCTGGTGCCTCACATTTGACTATGTCCCCTGGTGGGGGAGACCTAGTGGCACTCAGAGGAAGGACAGCAGGTCACCGAGAAGAGACTTGATACCCTATAAGCATATACAGGGGGAGATAATCCCTCTCAGGAACAGTCATAGGGGAGGGGAATAAGGGGAAAATGGGAGGGAGGGAAGAATGGGAGGATACAAGGGATGGGATAACCACTGACATGTAACAAGAATAAATTAATAAAAAATAAAAAAAAGAGTTTGGGTTTTAGGCTCACACACACAAAAAAAAAATTCAGAAAAGCAATTAAGTAATTTTATGAGGGAGGCAGGAGAAGTGAGAAGATCTTTAAAACGGCATGCGACAAGTAAAATCAGGAATAACTCTATACTATTAAGTAGTTGCCCTTAGTGCATAAAAATTGCTTGTAAATAGCAACTGTTTCAGTTTAATTACTAGGAGATGCGAGGGTATGATATCCAGTCCCCTGAGCTAGGGTGTCCCAAAATGAAACTCGTAGATTCTCTGTGCATTTTTTCACCCAAACCAAAAGAGAGAACCAAAGTGAGACAAGTGTTATAGGAAAGTACAACATAAACATCTTCATACTGAAGCACACAGAAAAGCCGCATCCCAGCTGGTTCCTTAAGCATCCGCTGTGTGTTAATCACACTGAAGCAGTTGATGATACAGAGTCACTGATGGGATTCTCAAAGATACCTTACTTGGTGACCATCAGCGTCACTCTCCAACGCTATCATTTTAAACTATTAAGGCCTCTCAAACAACTAAGTCTCTGACTAGATTTCTAGAGGCCATCTAGAACTGAAGACCCACAGGAGGGTCATCCAATCTAATCCTTAGATGAAGACGGTTCTAAAGAAAAAGACAGGCTGGGGAATGGAAAATAATTGACTAACGAAAGAAGAACTCAGGCATCTAGATTTTGGGAATGACTGCAAAACTAAAGGTAAGATAAAGAGGGACTACTCAGATGAAGGACACCCTTGTTTCCTTGAAATTGCCCAGACGTTGAAATTTTAGTTGTGTTTAGATAAAGACAAGAAGTGACTGGAACAGACAGGGAGGGAGGGACCAAGTGACTGACCCTAGAAGAATTCAATGAATACGAAATCAAAGTCGGAGTGACAGGGCGACCTGGATAAGGGAAAGAGAGACTATTGGTCTTTCCTAAAGAACTTGAAAGTATCTGGAACAGATAGAGGGGAAGACTTGTCTGGACAAAGTCAAAAGGAAAGAAGAAATCGGTGCTCTTAAAGAAATGCAAATGGCTAGGTCAGTTCATAATAGAAGGTCACCAAACAAGACATCAAGTGTCCAATAAAGCAAAAATCAACACGTGGTTCAAGACCCTGAACAGAAAGTAAAATTGAGAAAATTTCCTGTTAAATATCACAGTCTCCCTTGTGTAGTAAAAGGGGGCAGTGGAGTCAGTAATAAAGTCTAAAGTTGGGCAGTGTCAACCACAAAACTGAAGAAAAAGGAACAAGGTTGGTGGAACTTCACTTTTGTCCCCAGTGACAAACAGACAAATAGATGGACTATTGATAATCATATCATTGGTAATCATAATAGTCCATGAAAGACAGCCCTTACCACTTTGTCTATAATAACATAACATTTCCCTCTATCCTTCAACCAATATTGCTTCTGTTAGTAAAAAAAAAAAAAATGATAGCTCAACAGAGCTCAGAAACTAGAAAACATTCTATTAAACAAAATGCAAATGCTACTTATACATTTTAAATCTATGCAACTGGCACTGCAAATGCTTTTTCAATAATATGTATTCAATTTGCTTTGTAATTCTATCACTAAAACAGACTAAGTTTTATTAGCTATAATTACTTAATTTCTTAAAAACAACATTGGGTCCTTTTCAAATTTCGGAGTTTGCAGTGCCCACCCAAAAACAACAATTGAGTGTTTGAATCATGCATAAAGCTTTAAAACATCTTCTAAAGTGTAGCATCTCCTTTACTTCCTCCAGATTTTAATCAAAGAGTGATGGCAGGTTAAAACCACGGTATTGCTGATCCTAACTTTCCTGCTACTCTGTTGCTCCCATGCTCACACCAGGAAGAAACTCAAAAAAGGAAATAAGAACAAGAAAAAAAGGCATCAAAGCATTTCTTTTAGCCCCTTCAATTCAGTAACCTTAATCAATCTCTCAGGAATAAACTACATCTAGTTTCTTTTAGATGAAATGAATACATTTCATAGCCTTTTTTTCTTTTAATCTTAAGTTTCTTAGGATGTACTTTGGTATGGTAAGTAAATACTGTCAGTTTTTGGTGCCAAGGTCTTTCAAGCAAGACCTTATCATGCCTAACTTCAGAACATTTCTTCTGATCACTGTATCAGAAACCCCGAGATCCTTAGCACACTCCAGATTCCACTGTTGCCTCCTTTAGCTTTCTTCTTTGGCTTGCATCTTCTTAAGACTGTCACTCAATCAAAGGCCACAGATATATTCAGGCCACTGAAGAAATACTTGATGTACAAAGTTGTAAAAATTCGGATATTCAATGCTTTCATATAAGATATAATACTTCTCTGGGCCCTGGCCTTCTAATTTGTGACTGGAGATAGAAATACACATATATAGGAATTGTCTCATATATACTAAAGAAATTGTCAATTGTATAATGCTTAAGAAAGGACAAATGAAACACATTACATATTAAATAAATATTAGAAACAATTCTACCTATTTCTTAACGTTGTCTCCGAGATTCAAAATGCATTCACTAAATGGCCCAAACAATGTGATATCATTATGAATAAATAACTTTTGTTTAGGCATGGACATATGTTTATGACAAACCTTCCTAAAATCATTTTATGCAGCGTACTGTGACGTTCCACAAAGCAAAACATATAATGAGACTCGAGGGGGTGTGACCAAGGTTCCTTCAGAATAAAGGAAGGGAAGTTGCACATTTTTTGAAACGGAGTTTCACTATGTAGACCAGGTTGGCCTCAAACTCAGAGATCCTCCTGCTTCTGCCTCCTGAATGCTAGGACTAAAGGCATGGATCACCAAATCCAACAAGCTTCATATTTTTACCTTCTAGAATTTTAGTCATATTGTTATTTAAAATCTCATTTCAGTTAATGTGGCTTTAAGCCTTTCAACCTCAAATATTTATTTTCTCTTTTAAGCACAGGCCTTAGTTTTAAGAAGCAATATAAACAGTAGTCTACTAATGCAGATC
>OU015747.1:2380441-2391735 GCA_907169655.1 Acomys percivali | reverse complement strand
GCCCTCAATAGGCTCTGAAGTCTCTATGATATCACAGGGCCAGCCTTCAGTAGACTCTGACGTCTCTTTGTGTGTACATCCTTATCCTGGATAAGGTCTGTTTATCCCTAGTTTACTTTCTATGTTATATTAACTATATAATTACACAATGATAATTTACTATGATTTATATGTATATAAGTATTTTTATCCCATTCAACCTCTATTACCTCCCTTTATTTAATCATTGTTTGAAGTTTTGTTCCTAATATCACAAATTTGAACATGAAATTTAGTGAAATTCAATTAAGCCTATAATAGACACTAAGAATAAGTAGTAAAATGTAGTTTTAAAATAGTAAGAACACATTTGGCTGTTAACATTTTCTTAATATTATACATTGTTTTCATGGATTTTTTTATGTTTCTGACACTTGTCATAACTTTTAAAGTTGAAATCTATTGCAAAGCTAGGATCCATGTTTAAAATATAAGTGGCTTTTGGTCCTATCCTAGTACAAAATAAAAAGGGTTTAGAGAGATATCCAACCCATCTTTTACCAGGAACACCTAATAGAGTAGAAGGTAACTAAATTTCAAAACTGAAATCAGTGTATTAAAGCTAAAACTGGCTGCTCAGTTTCTACAGTCCTGAAACATGCCTTTATCCTCTGAGCCACTCTTCTTAAACACTTTTGTTGCAGAGAATTAAACAGCAGTAGAGGAAATGGGTGACCATTTTAAAAGATGGGGTGATGTTTTGTCAGACGAGCTTCTTTTCAAATCAACATTTAAATTATTCATGGTTTATCAGGTTGTGATTAATATAAATGTTAAATATTTTCTTCATGTGAAGACTCCTCTGCTGTCTTCATGCTAATGTGTATCTCTAAATGCAGTTTCCTCCTCTCTAATCAGGACAATGTGCAAAAATAAAAATAAAAGATACATACAGTAAATGCCAATTCTAAGGTGAGTGTGGGAAAGGGAGAACTCTTTAGTAGTCCAGGCAATACCTGGAGGATATAGTGGGTGTATTTTGGGGTCAAATGCAAGTCAGTCCATCATCTTTAAAGCAACTGTGGGAGGGGCAAATCTGAGACAAGCTGGGGAACTGTGACAGCGTACGCTCCTAGGAGGATACGAAGGTGACTCTAACACTAGCTGAGACCTTTCTTTAGTGTTGGAGACACGGGTCATGGAGACTGAAGAAGCCACCCTCTAATAAGGCAGGACTCCTAGTGGAGGAAGGGCAACACCAACCCACCCACAGAAACCTTGACCCAAAATTTACCCTCCCTAGAACATATACAGGGATTAAGGCAGGCAGAGATTGAGAGACTGTCAATCCAATGCTTAGCCCAACCTGAGATCCACACCATGGGAGAGAGCCAACCCCTGACACTATAGACAACACTGCTATGCTTGCAGACAGGAGCCTAGTATAGTGGTCCTCTGAAAAGCTCCACCTAGCAATGATTAAAAAAGATGCTGAGACTCACAGCCAAACATTGGTCAGGGAGCAAAGAGCCTTGTCCAAGACTGGGGGAAAGGAAAGAAGGACCCGGAAGGGACAAGAGGGGTGCTTGCAGACACTGAAGCAGCAACCAAGGACCATGCATGGACTGGACCTAACCCCCCTACACATATGTACCAGATGGGCATCTTGGTCTTCATGTGAGGGTCCCCTAGTGAGGGGAGTGGGGGCTGTCTCTGACAAGGACTCTCTCTCTCTGTTACATGCTTTTGGATCACTTCCCCCTGTGGGGCTGCCTTGGTAGGCCACAGCCGGAGAAGATGTGCTCAGTCCTGATGTGACTTGAAGTGCTGGGGTGGATTGGGGGTCTCCCCTTTTCTAAAGAGTAGGGGATGGAGGTGAGGGTGGGACCATAAGGATAGGGAGAGAGGACTACGATTGGGCTATAAAGTGAGTAAATAAGTTAATGAATATTTTTTTTAAAAAAGCAGCCTCATGCAATCAAAGACACCACTTCTCTTTAAAGCAGTAAAATACAAAATACAAAGTCTTAAGGACAGGATTTGGATATAAATATCATATGCAAGTGAAGGCCTTTATTAAGAAAGTTGAAATAAAAATCTTGCAAAAGGAACATTTTCATGATCCCAGTAGAGAAGATCCCATCTGTGCTTCCCGTCACATTATTTTTATCCTCAAATTTACATATTGTATTTACAAATGTTTCTGTTCTCAGGTTAAAATGAAGAGCTCAAGTTGGATACTTAAATGTTCAAACAAAACATAACAAAAATAAATGTGAATATACAAATTCACGTTAAACACAAATAGTTTACTATTTGTTCCTCTTTAATCAACCAACACTTGAGTTCCTTTCCATCTGTCAAATAGCATTCCAAGAATAGCAACTTTATTGCTCAACCGTTGTGATGATTCAAATGAGCAATGCTCCCCAGGGGTTCATGATTTTGAATATGTGATTCCCTGTTTGGGACATCGTGAAAATTGCTAGTGCAGGCCTTGGGACTGTACAGCCTCATTTCACCTCCACTTCATGTTCCTCTTTTCTGCGTATGCGTGAAGATGGGATCTCTTAGCTTCCTGCTTTGACAACCTACCTTGCCTCCCTGCCACTATGGACTCTCCCTCTGGAATTGTATATCAAAATAAATTAGTCCTTAAATTGGTTTTGGTCATGGTATTTTATCAGAGAAACAAAACATGTCCAATACAATTCCCATATAATCATTTCTTTAAGTGTCTCTTGCCTATTCAATATTCCTTTGTTGAGAATTCTGTTTAGTTTTTTTAAAATTCTTATTATTCTTATTATTTTTCTTTTCTACATATACATTTATATTATTACACATAAATACAATAAATTACATGCAGCAAGAAGAACCATGAAACAATCAGGAAATATAAAAATGTAATATTCGTGTTTTGGCTATGTGAATTTGGCAACCTTGAAGAAAATATCTTTCCTAACTTGTTGAGTCTCAAATTCTGAATGTCAACCAATATCTATTATACCTCATCTCTATCAACTTAAAACATCTATCTAGACCTAGAAAAACCCCTAAACAACTAAGTTTAATTTTAAAAATCTGGTCTTCAACCTCATTAGAGATTTGAGAAGGAATAAAAATTAACTACCTTAGTAAACCCAAAGTGTAGGTTAATTGGATTTTTTGGTTTAGTGGTATTTAATTTCTTGAGTTCTTTATATATTTTGTATATTAGCCTTAGGCCTCTGTCAGATGTAGGGTTGGTGAAGAACTTTTCCACATCTGTAGGCTGTCACTTGGTTCTGTTGACAGTGAACTTTGCCTTACAGAGGATCTTACATTTCATGAGGTCCCATTTACTAATTGTTGATCTTAGAGCCTGAGCTGTTGGTGTTCTGTTCAGGAAGTCGTCTCCTGTGCCAATGAGTTCAAAGCTCTTCCCCACTTTTTGCTAACAGATTTAGTGTGTCTGGTTTAATGTTGAGATCTACTTTGTTTAATAATTAAATTTTATTATTATAATTTATCTACATTACACTGTGATTGTGTCTTCCTCGCTCCTGTTCTCCCCTAGACCCCTGACAGAGGAGACCTTGTCCCCCACCAGCTGACCACAGGCTATCAAGTCCCCTACTGATAGCCACCATCTCCTTCCTCTGTGTGCTCACAGGGCCTCCTCCTTGCCAAAGGGAAGTGTTCAAATCACAGGCACCAGGGTTCTTGTCAGAGGCACTCCCTGCTCCCTCCCCAGCCCCACCGTGAAGCCTGATCTGTCCATTGGTGTTGGCTATATCTGATCAGGGGTCTAGGTTTCTGCATGTATTCTTCTTGGTTGGTGCTTCTATTTGTGTAGGATCCCTTGGGTTCAGATCCACCAGCTTTGATGGTCTCCTTGTGTGGCTCCTGAGTTCTCTGGGTCCTTCCATCACCCCGCTCTTCTGAGCACATTTATCTCCTTTAAACATTATTGTTACTATCGTGATGTTCTACTTGAGCTCTGCAAATATCTTTAGATCTTTTGTTGGCTCACCTATTATTCTACTTTTCATATTTTATATAAGGAGTTTTCAGTGACTTTATTTTTTTTAACTCATTTTATATACTTCAGGAGTTAGTCTGCTTTTCCACATTCTAGACACTTCTCTTTATCCATCCTGTCATCAAAGGTTATATGGTAGAAAGAAAACGTGTACCCTGAGACTTTACTCAATTTTGAAAGCAACTGGGTACTGTCCACTGTGAAGGACAAATTAAATACTTGAATAATATTTGTTCTCCACAATCCAGGCATTAATATGACCAATGCTGTGGCCAGTGAAAGATCAAGTAAAACAGTGGATATTAAATGCCATCCTGGGTGAAAGATTTTATCTGATAATATAAGAAAAAAAATGAGTCCATGAAAAAAAAAATGAGTCCACGCTTCCAGGTATAATTGTACAGTAGTAGTTAAAATTATGATCTTAAATCACTAAATATTCAGCAATCAGAAAGTAAATATCTGTAACAGTACTTTATTGATGTCTATATAATTTATTAACTAGGAAACCTGATTATACATGGCAAATGGATTGCATTCAACAAGAATGTTTTACTAATGAGAAACAATAACTCCATGAAATGGCAGGCCTTCAAATGGCCATAACAATATGAAATGAAAGTAAAGATTTTTCCAGTTGAAAAGGATTTGAACAGACAATTTCCCAGTGCTGTTTTAATATCAGTATCTTCTTGGTAAAATGATTGGCAAGGTAAATAAGGGCATTGTGGTAAACGCAGGAAGACTACAGAAGCATAATCAAGTATACTCCTTGGCTCCAAGACAAACTTGCCCTAAACTGCAGAGCTGTGATGCAAAGGCACACCTCATGCCGGAAGCCTAACGAAGAAAGGGAGCTTCTACTTATTCTGATGCGTGGCCAAAGGATTTTTACCCTATTACAGGGTAGCACAATTTAACTTTTTATGTATGCATGCTTTAAAAATTTTATTTTTTGAAAGTTGGGTGTAAGTCCTGCTAAACAGACAAAAGTCATACTTTATACCAATATTGGGCCAAGAACCAACAGCTAGAAGGAATACAGTCCCTAGAGCAGACCCTACTAGTGTTAGGCAGTTAAGTGGACATAGCATTAAACCAACACCTAATGGCTTCTTCTTTTTCCTACAGATAATCCATCTCTCAACCTTCACCAGAGAAGTTTCTATTTTCAATGGGTGGTGGTTAGCAGATATCAACAATGGGTCAAAGGGTACAGACTAAGAGAATGAGAATGCGCTGCAAGGAAGAATGTATATATTCTTCCACAAGACTCAGGAATCACTGTGGAAGAGAGAATGAAAAGATTTTAAGAGCTAGATCTAGTGAATGATTACAAAGTCACGTCATCTGGACACAACAAGACAGCTACACATAGGAATTAATAGTTAACATGAAAAATATGAAGAAACCCAGTTCACACCCAGACAAAACTAAATACCAGAATGGAGAGGAGACTTAAGTACAGGATCCCACCACCAGCCATGAGCAAATAGCAATTGTTAGTTGTTGAAGGAAGGAGGGAGAGTTTTCTCTAAGAGCGTATTCTCTGGCAAATCAACCACGTTCCAGTGAGTGGAAAGCTAAACATACATCTATGAATATTTGAGCATCACTAATTGGTCTTAGAGGGTTTAAAGAAAAAGACACAAAGTTAAGTGAGTGTGGAAGATGCATGAATCCAAAGAGTTAGAGGAGGTGATTTTTTTAAAATGCTATACTGAACTAGAAATTTTCAAAGAACTAAAAAAATGTTTTAATATAATGTTACAGTTGGAAAAAGAGCATTTTGACTGGAAGAGCCATAGCAGTAGCTGTGAAAGCCCTGACCTGGAGAAATTGTAAAGATTTGAGAAGGAAGGATAGGCATTCAGAGGGCAAACAATATAGAATGAGATCTTGGGTGCACTCTTTGGCTAACATACAAGTGATTATATTACGGGGAAAACTACAGCAACAAAGGTCACTGCATCAGCTACTTCCACATGTAGAAAAATATACTAAAGAATTTAAAAGGGGAAAATTAACATGTTTTCAACACCTTTATTCCTTTAAGAAAACAAGCTAAAAACTCTCATTCTTGGGTTTCCAGTTTATGGTATATTTGAAAAGGGCAAAGATTTGGAATAAATGCTAAAATATAACACCTGGAAAAGAACAAAAATTTAAACCCAATGACTGGAATAATAGACAATTACTAGAGCATGTGCAAATGCCCAGAATATATCATGGCAGCTTTATTGCAAGCTTTTTCAGACATTGGTATTTCAGCTGGGCAGTGGAGCTCTGCTGTATTAATAACACAATAACAAGAATGATTTCCTTCATGGGAACGCTGTAGCACCATTCTCTGCAACATTCTTTCTAAAATGTATCGGTTTCCCTCACTTTTATTATGCTAATCCTATCTAATGGAAGCTTCATGGTATCTGAGACAGAGCTATAAATAGCACTTCAATACTTTGAAAGAAAGCTACGTGATCTCTTCAATCTGTAGATTGTATAAAAGAATGTATTCAAACCAATGATCACGGACTTTGCTTCTGACACATTTCTTATTGCTCCGGATTAGTGGCTGGAGGAAAAAAATACTTGATAGAGTACTAAACAAAATAAGGTAACGATAAACATTGCAGTGCTCTTTCTGGGGATAAATTGGTTATATTTTTATTTACATTACCAAACTTCATCATCTTAAATATTTTATGACCTAGCTACAATGACTTTTTACATTTTTTACTTTGAAAATTTGCAGACAGGGTTAACTAATGTGTGTGTGCTGGAGGGAGTTGGGGTGGGAGGAAACAAACCTCAATCCCTGATATTGCTAGGCAAGCCTTCAACTAAAGTGCTCTTTCCAAGGTCTTTTTTTCAAAAGTAATTTATTCAGATTATATCTTAGTTATTATCTGCTCACTTGTATCTTCCCATTCCCCCTCCCTCCCTCTTTCATCCCATTCCCCTCCCCTAGGTGTGTGACAGAAGGAGACCTCGTCCCCCACTATAAGGTCACAGCCTATTGGGTCTCTTCCTGGTACCCTGCTTACCCTTCCTCTGAGTATCACCAGGTCTCCCCACCAAGGGGAAGTGGTCAAATAGGGGGCACCAAAGTTCATGTCCCAGGCAGTCCCTTCTCTCTACACAATTGTGGAGAATTGTGGCTAGATCTGGATAGGGGGTCTAGGTTTACTGTATGCATTGTCCTTGGTTTCTTTCCAAGGTCTTCATGAATGTATGCAATGGCATGGATGCTGTGATATCCTAACTTGACATTAATTTATCAAGACAGCTCCTCAAATAGACTTGATTCTGGTAATTCTTATTTGGCAAACTTTTGAATGGCTGCAATAAATTTAGCATATGTAGAGTTGAATAATCTTCAAAGGATTATAATATTTAATTATAATATAGAATATTTAGTTAATTGGACACAGGACATTATGTTTATATGTATGTACATATATTTAGCAATAGTAATTAAATAAAAGAAGCCATGAACTTGAGAAGGAGTGGGATGTGGGCACAGGAGAAGTGTACTGAGAAGGAGAAGGAAATGTACTACACAAATATGAAATTTTAAAACAAACTTAGGAAACACAAAAAGCAAACAAGTTACTTTATCCCACCCTTTGCTTATGAAAGTGGGAACACAATGACGAAACAACTAGGGACAATATTTCAAAAAAACAGATACTCATGTGATCTACTTGGAAAGGATATTATTTGCTCTGAAGAACAAACAAACTAGTTGTGTAGATAACAAGCTCATAACACTATTTTCTCATAAGGGAAAAAAAAATGAAGCAGTAAGCACAATCTTGTAAAATCACTATAGTATTGACTAAGAACACAGTACACAATAAAGATATACTGCATGAGTTTTTTCACACTGTCATTATCACTTTGCCCACCAACCTGCTATTGATCCTTTGTGGCACTTTACAGAACTCCAAAGCAATATATAGTATTATTCTAGCAAGGAATAAAGGGTCATTAGAATATAGTTTCCCTAGTGAGAACAGTGTTTCTCAACCACTGGAGAAATGTTCATGTCCACCTGGTTCATCTGCATAAAAGCTTTAAAAGAGGAAATGCACACTATCTGCTACATCTGTTACAAGAGCATCGAGCCAAGTGTCTTTGACTATTAGCCTTCTCTCTAATAAAGTCGGCAGACAGAGTTTGGCCTATGGTAACATGGTAATTAGTAATACTTAATTGGAACAAAATTGTTTCCAAAAATGTATTGGAATGAAAAAGGAAGCACTTACTATAGTGACATTTAAGATACAGTCTAAAATAATGTTGTCATTTCTCTTGGCATATTGTTGGCATTTGTTAAATTATTTAATAGGCTTAAGCTACTTCCTGGGGCTTCGTGTAGATGATATTAAATTATTCAAAGGGTTGATCCAAAGCAAAAAGGGAAACATGGACATTTTTTTTCTTTCAACCTTTTATTCTCACATTTTCATGGTCATTTGCAATTTATTTGTTAATTCAGGAAGCTCAACTAAATGTGATCTAAATGCTGTGGAAGCCATCCACAGATAAAAGATGCTTACTCTGCCCTGATATCCTGCTCTTTGATAGTGTACATCTTGTATTAATAGAACCTATGACATCCTACTAATGCACACATGCTGCACAGGAGAGGAAACTCATTGAATAATTTACCTATATTGACAAGGAGAGGCATGAGAACACCTAAATGAATTATAGGATCTTTTAAATATGAGAACTTTCTACAGATAATGCAAATGTGCTGCCTAAAATATGCTACCTAGCAAATAGTAACTCCATGGAGGCAAATTCTGCAAGTGACTGACACCCGTATTAAAAGACAAAGTCTGGAAAAGAACTCTCCACTCATCGAGGCAGAAATCTCTAAATCACATAATCTATGCCCTTCTGGCCTGTAGTGGGTAAGAGGATTATTTGAACTTCGATGTAGCCTCCAAGAGTTGACCTATGAAATTTAACTTATAAAGAATAAAATGCCTCGCATAAAGAACCTTGCCCCAAAGACAAGATTTCTCCAAATTAGTTCTGTCAAAGCAATTCTGAACTCCAACTGCAATATTGTTATTTTTAAAAAATGTTTAAAACAATGCAACCCATTTTGATCTACTTTGCTGAAAATTTCCAGCCGTGCAGTGGTGACACACTTGGCAGGCAGAGGCAGGTGGATCACTGTGAGTTCGAGGCTACCCTGGTCTACAAAGCAAGTCCAGGACAGCCAAGGCTACACAGAGAAACTGTGTCTTGAAAAAAAAAATCCCAACACCCAAATGGAGTTCCAATATGGAAAATTAAAAAGCAAACAGTCGAATGAACAAACAAACAAACAGAGTGCTCTTGGTAGTGAACTATATTCCACCCATAAGAATGTTAGACCTATATTACAAATAAGTGAGAAAAAATGAGAGCACTATTTAGGGTCATGAGTATATTTTAAAATTTTATTCTTAAACTATTGGCCTGACCTTCAAGTCTGAGGATTAGACTCTGGGTTACTTTTGCTGAAGTATGAGATCTACCAATGTCCTTTTGTAACGCCTTAGAATACCTTTATGATGGCAATTTTTAATAAATAGACCAAATACTGTTGTTCATTATTTGAAGAATTTTAAAGACTTCAATTTCATACTTGTATTGACCTACAAGTAATAGATATATTTGAGTTTGCTATACTTCATGTACATTATTTCAAAATATTATGCTCGTATTTTAACCTCCAAAGTATTTCCTGAAATACTACACAGTGAGAATGATGCTTAAAATAACTAAGTAGCTTGTGCAATGACGAAGTTACTAACTAGCCAAAAAAAAAAAAAAGAAAAGAAAAGAAAAAAAAAGAAAAAGAAAAAGAATCCTCATTTGTCTGACCCGAAAAATTAAGATTTGAATGGAAGTCACAGGGCTACTGCTCCACTGTGAATTCCTTCACCTACAGCAAACATCTCAAGAAAGGATGGTTTGAACTGAACTGTCTTAATTGGTGAGTTTATATATTTTTCCTATCACATTATCAGAATTGAGTTTGTATCTTTCACAGAAATGAAAATAAAAAGCTTATCAAGAATTATGTCTACAATGTTGCTCAGAGATTATCACTTGCTAGAAGAATCATGTTTAACAAATTGTGCCTTGGAAAAGAATTTTTTCACTGAAAATTGTTTTGAATTAAAACGATAGCCCTATGTATTCTACTAATTTGCTGGATCAAAGGACCTTGTTCACCACAGAGTTCCCTGGTTAAATCATATGAGAGGACAAATTAGACACTAAAGAAACCGCCCTCCCATCTCCAGAAGATCCTTGAGAAAGTCTCATCTATGAGGCCTACAAAAGGAAATAAAATAATTTTTAAAGAGATATGAGAAAATCACCTTAAATAAGGTATGAACCAAGAAAGAAGAAGAAATAGGAAGAGGAGGAAGAAGAAAAAAATAAATATAAGTAGGTACAAAGAAAGAAGGAAAGGGGGGCTGGAGAGATGGCTCAGCGGTTAAGAGCACTGACTGCTCTTCCAGAGGTCATGAGTTCAATTCCCAGCAACCACATGGTGGCTCACAGCCATCTATGATGAGATCTGTGCCCTCCTCTGGGCTGCAGGTGTACATGTAGGCAGAGCACTGTACACATAATAATAAATAAATCTTTTTAAAAAAAGAAGGAAAGAAAGAAAGAAAGAAAGAAAGAAAGAAAGAAAGAAAGGATATTATTTAAATGTATCTTGGTGAAGGAACATGTGGACATGTTTTAATAAGGTCACCATAGTAACTTGGACACCTCACAAGGGGCTACAACACTGAAGGAAGAAGAATCTCTCTTCCAGCACCATTAACTATTAAGTGCCTCTAAATCTTTGGAGAAGAAAACTGCCTCGTGAGTCCCTTCCCTAGTCCACAAGGAAGAGTGTAAATACAGCTGCTCATACCCTACAAAGGCAATGGCTATATTACACCCGGAGAGTGTCACTCCACAATAGACAAAAACCACACACCCAAACACTTTTGTTTCTTTGTTTGGTTCACTTATAAGAATAAGAAACCAGTGGTGGCATTAGCCAACTGTATCTACCACAACTACTTTCCAGAACAAGCTCTTCCAAGATTTATGTTTCGTTTTCAAAAATGAAAAACTCAACTGGAGTAAGAAAGAGCCTGGAATATCCCCAAGTTTCCTGGCGGGGGGTCGGGTGGGTCCTTCTTTTAGAATTATCTTTGCTTTTGCCTCTACTTTAAAATATGGATTAACTTGTCTTACAGTCTCTCAAATGAGGTAA
>OU015747.1:2338034-2353186 GCA_907169655.1 Acomys percivali | reverse complement strand
ACACACACACACACACACACACACACACACACACACACACACACACCACATGGGGGAGATGGATAGAGAGAGAAAGAGAGCCCTAGCCCATTTGTAAGGCTTTCTGAAATCTTAAACTAGTATTTAAAGACATGAAAGGACATCCAGGTGTTTTCCTTCATTTTTAATAAGAGTCTCCATTTTTTCACCACGATCGTTTATTCTGCTCTAATAAATTGCCTCAGCCAATTTGCATTTGCTCTAGTTAATCCAGACCTTCCCTCTGCTGCATCCTCTGGCTTCTCTTACAACATCTGCAAGCTTTAATTCACCCTCCGTGAATCGTCTCCTTTATCTTTTAGATGCTGACCCAGTAAACACAGATACATCTGTGAACACTTAAAAATGTACTTGGTATCCCACTTCCCATTTTTCTCCCTACTCTGATCACTACACAATGGATGTAGTTTCACTGTCTTGCAAAGGTTTTTTGCTCCCTAAACCAATATTAACTTTATAGAACTCAAGCTTACTGTTTGTGTGTCCCTACTACATCCCAACGTACTCTTATTATATATATTCAAAGTTTAAAAAGACAATATATTCAATATTGCACTATATATGACTATATATAAAAGCAGATATTTTAAATTTCTGTGGGAGGAATATAGTACGTAAGATTCAGACTAATCCAATATCATTGCCTAATTTGGCACGTGAGCTGTGGCATATGAGATTCCAAGAGAAAGTAAAGGATTATCAGTCACAAAACTTAAACTATATACAAGGAATGAAAATTTGCTTATACATTTAAGAAAGCAAATTGGTCATGTCTATAAAATAGTTCAATGTACATTAGAAGTGGGGCAAGGGGGTTCTGATGAAGGAATTATATTGGACAGGAAGGCAGGACTGATTTTCACTAGACAGATTACAAATAACAACAGTCTCCACTACATTCCCCAGGAAATGGGTCATCCCACTTCCAAAAATGCTTGCATCCCATTAACCTAGGATTTGTTGAGATTGCTAGAAGGAACTCCCTGATGTCAAATATGTTTGTTACCTTATGGTGGTGCATGTCTTTAATACCAGCACTTGGGAGGCAGAGGCAGGTGGATCACTGTGAGTTCGAGGCCAGCCTCATCTACAAAATGAGTCTAGGACAGCCAAGGCTACACAGAGAAACCCTGTCTCAAAAAATAAAAATTAAAATTAAAAATAAAGAAAAGAAAAGAAAAGAAAAAAGAAAAGAAAGAAAAAAAGAAAGAAAGGTCTTGTAAAAGTTAATGAGTAGGATGAGATCAAGTTGTTTCTTTTCTTTTCTTATTCTATTTGCTTCTCTTAAAATTAGTTGTAAATACAACTCTAGAAATGTGCATCCTAAACCGGGGGTGGAGGGGGCCAGGTAATAACATTTCACTCCTAGCCATGGAGGTCACAGTAACTGACCTCAATCTGTAGAGTATTTTTAAAATATCAGAACAGCTTCCAGGCTCTTCAGTTTGCTCATTTTGAGGCTCAGTTTGCCTCAATATCACCACACAGAATAAAAATGTAAGATTCTCCTATTATTTTGATTGCAAACTAACTGTGCCTAGGTTATGCCAGCACACAATGAGAAATCAACTGGACATGAGTTATTGTCAGCATGTGCACTCAATCCTCACAGGCCACACTTGAGGATCTGACATCGCGGTAGGAGGCCTTCATAGAAGAGCAGTGAACGTCTTGTAGTCTGCCATTTACTCTTTATTTCATTTCCACTTTTTCTCAGCAAATATGTAGGCAATGCTTTCTTCATGACAGACAGCTGGCTCAACTTAAAAATGATGCAGAACTCGTGGTGCGGTCGGTGATTCTCTGTCCTTGTTCACCTTGAACTTGGGGTCTGCTTCTTAATCTTGCCCTTGCTGTTTCTCAATAGTTTGTTATGATTTTAAAGATCCATTGACAACAAGACAGGTTAACTCCTGACAACACCCAGCCTACCCCAAAGGGGATTATGAACATCAAAGAGCCAACTTATAGAGATGGCTTCAGATGTGGCAAACAAGTCACTGGACAAAATGTCCTCATTTCTACCACTGACACAATTCTGCCTAAAAATGGGCAAACTTGGATGGAGGCCTAGTCTGCCAAGACAGGGTAAGCAAGTTCTCAATAGTTCCTGCCTCACAAATATGTCTGTCAGATATATTGGGCCAGAAGGCTGAAGATGATGCTCCAATGTTATAGTGTTTTGCGTGACTGTTCATGCAGCAAACTGTTTCTGTCATTTTTTTTTCCACACTGGAAGCTGCTAATCTGCACTTCCTGTTTACTCGGGCAATTAATTTTATTCCTTCTCAAGTCTCTGCTGGAGTTGAAAACCAGATAGTTTAGTTTTACAATGAAGCTTAGTTGTTTAAGCATTAATATGATTTTAGGCCTAGATAGGTTGATAGAGATGAGATATGATAGATACTGATTTACATTCAGAATTTTAGACTCACCAAGATGTTTTCTTCAAGGTCGTGAAATATAAATAGCGCAAACACTATTAATGTAACATTTATATAATTCCCAATTTTTTGTGGTTCTTCTTGCTGTATGTGTAATAATATAAATGGATGTATAAAAAAAATAAAAAAAGAAAGACAAAAATTTCAAGAAGAAAAAAATCCTTGTTGTTTTTTTTTTTTTTAATAGTTTGTTGTTTTGCTCCCTGCTCTGGCACTTGCACTGCTGTGTCTTAGGGACGATCCTGATTCTCTTACACTGTTCTTCTCACACCTCCTTCACAGGTTCCAGGTCATGTGTCTTCATGCCTAGTACAGCCCTGCAGGTCAATGAGACAGTGCATCACATGAACTTCACGTACCTTAGAGAACAGAACATGAACGGAAGGAAAATATAAGTGTGCCTTTTATCAATTAAAGGAAAAAATAGTCAGACTTTGAGTGCATGTATTGGTTTAATTGTTTCCTGCCTAATCACTCCACCTGGGAATTAATCTCATTTAATCTTCCTTATTAAAAGACACCACAGGCATTGTACCAGACATAGTGTAAGCAAACTGCTAGGAAGGAAGAAAGTGGAAAATGAACACTCAGATACTATTCCTTTCCTTTATTTTGGTTTTAGGCCTGTAGTCACCACTTTGTTAAACACAGCGAAGACAGAGCAGACTGTGGTGGCTCCTCTTTTATTCCTTATGATTCTGCATCCTGGGGACACAGAGCAGAGTGAGGAAGGGAAGAGTGGACCCACAAGACAAAATAGAGATCCAAAGAGCAGACTAATTCTATAAGCTCCCAGAATCATGATTATTAATTTCAGCACAATGCAGAGACTGACAAGCCAAGGGGACCTTTGAAAAGATGGTAGCAGTGAAGCCCAGCCAAGGTATAAGAAAAGTGGAAGATCTGCAACAAAATTAATATGCTTGTTGGGGGTTCTCTATGAACACCGTTCAGTTAACTGACACAATCAGAATAAAGACGGAGCTAATGGAAATTAACAAGCCAATAATAAGCCAAATGTTAGATAATTTTGCATTTATTGTGCAGATACCTACTTTCTGAATTTCACAGACTAAGTCATGACTATAAGTAAGGCTGTCATCATACTGATTTTTTTTTAAAAAGCTACTTTCGTTCATAGACAACCGCACCATTTGTACACATTTTCATGCAACCAACAGTGACAATAATGGTAAATGACGTCTAAGCCTACAGAATACGCTCCAGGCACTGTTGCTAGCAATTGGCTCATATTAAGCCCTTTAATCCTCAGAGCAACCCCATGAGATGTATACTGTATCACCCCTACTATTGCAGGGAATTAAATGAAAGCAGAGAAAATGTAATAACTTCCCTAAGTTCACACAATGAGCAAATAGTGGGCGTGCTCTTCGCCATCAGGCGGGACCAGCACAGGTACAGTAGCTCCGCCCCATGTTAACTTCTAGGCCTGACTGTTGGTTTTGTCCTATTTTGTTCATGCATCAACAACAAGAGAGGTTTATTTAATCTTACCAACTGTATTATTTTCTTCCCTTTCAGCTCATCTCACTCTTCTTTTGTCTATTTCTACATATCAAACTCCCGGCATTTGTAGCATTGTGCTCTAATTAGATGATTGTCGCTCACACTAAAATTTGTGTATTTAAGCAATTAACTACCGTTTAGATAACTGCTCCTTTTATCGTGCTTTGGCATCTCGTGCTGCTTCCTTCACCTTTTTCTGCTAGATATACATCCTACCCTAGCGCTGACAGAAAGAAACAGAAGCCACTAACGGGGACATGCACTTTTAGATATTCTAGACTTTCCGTAGAAAGCAAAGAGGATGATCCAAGCGTTCAGGAGCAGCCCAGAAGGACAGTCCTTTTTCTGTCACCAATTGCAAGTTCAGGGGTTAACAAGCCACCTGCGGAGCTGTTACTGCGGAGGAAGACCCAGCGTTCACCGGACAGTATTATAGGTTTTTTTTTTTTAGCTGGGATGCACTGAAGAGAAAAGAAGAGGGTAAAATCAGTTGAGATGAGAGACATGAAGGGCAGAGTTTGCGAAGTCCTGGGCTTCTGGCTCTCTCTACCCAGTGAAATCCTTTCCTGTCCACTCCTCAGCATCAGTACATGGAGATACGCAAGGTCTTGTCCAACACAGAAGTTCAAGTAGTTTTAATGGCTAAGGTTTTTCACTGCAACTCAGTCGCACAGGCAGGGTTTTCTGCCCTGTACCTAGCCGCAGCCACTGACCCTTCTACGTTTGAACTGACAAAATGGCATTCAAGAACTCCCGACAGTCACACTATTAGGAAACCTATGCTATAAGACCCAAAGATGAACAGAAATGTTTTTATGAAGGGCTTAAATAAGACTAGAGATTATCAACTAACAGTTGAAAGGAAAGGCCAAACTTGTCCCCGATCAAACATAAATTTTTTATCTTAGGTAGAATTAGTATATTTTGTTTAATGTATCCTAACATAACATTTCAATATGTAATATAATATTAATGTAAAATGAATGAACACATCCTAATTTTCTCTTGCTAAGCATTTGAAAACTTCAGGAATTTTATATCTACAGTGCATCAGAAATTAGTCTGGCTTCATACCCACAGCAACTATGGGTGTACTAGTCAGTGTTTTCTAATCACTATGATTCTTCTAAATCAATCCAATTATTAGAGAATTTTTATCACATTTGCAATATATTTTATATACATTTATAAAATAAAAATATCAACAATTATCACTCATTTACTATGTGGGTTGTTATCTATAGCCTTACCCATGGACATGCACACAAGCCCCCCTTTCTTAAAAAACATTTAACAAGAGGATACAAGGGATGGGATAACCATAGAGATGTAACAAGAATAAATTAATAAAATAAATTAAAAAAATTTAACAATATTTATTCTTATCTTAACTACATAAAAAAATTTCAAGAAAAAAATTAAAAACCTTGAAATGCTCTGCAGTCTTCCTAAGTTATAAACACAACCTCCTAGAAATCTCTTCCAGCTGCAGTTCAGCATTTTAAATTTTACATTTCAGGTACATTTAAAGAAAACTAAAGTGTAGAGACAGAACACATTCTTTGGGGTAGTTTATTTTCCTCGCACAAGCATGTAGTTAAAGAGCAGTTTCAAAGGTAGAGCTAATGGTGGCTCCTGACCTGCCAAGCTGAAAAGGTCAAAGTCTGTCCAAATGTCTTCACATTCCTTCATGGCCCCTCTGTTCATCTGTTGTGTTACCACCTGCTGGGGTAGAACACATTGTGTCCTAGTGGTCAGTAATGTTGGAACAGCTTAATATTCAACTTTCTTCACCAGAATTTTATGATTTACGCCTGCTTTTCTTCCCTTGCTCTCTAACCTTAAATATTACAGGATCATAGCAACATCCACCCCAAACTATCTTGGTTCTTCTTCTTCTTCTTCTTCTTCTTCTTCTTCTTCTTCTTCTTCTTTATCTTCTCCTCCTCCTCTTTCTTTTTCTTCTTTTTCACAGAATCCATTGATGTGAAGTGGTCTCTGCACATTTGCTGTTATTGCTTCCCTGTTCTGTTTTGTCTATAACATAGGTCAAATGTAGGGTATACAGCTATTCGAAAATGAGAACATTTTTTTCCAATGTAAACCTGAAAAGTCATTTATTTGCAATCTGCATATACATCTCCTTATGTGTAAATAATTAGTGTCTTTCATCATTGTTATAAATTTTAGTATCGTGTGTATATGTTTGTGAGTGTGTGGTGTATGTGAGTGTGTATGTGTGTGCATCTCTCTCTCTGTGTGTGTGTGTGTGTGTGTGTGTGTGCATCTCTCTCTCTCTCTCTCTGTGTGTGTGTGTGTGCATGTCTCTCTCTCTGTGTGTGTGTGTGTGTGTGCATGTCTCTCTCTCTCTCTGTGTGTGTGTGTGAGTGTGTGTGTGTGTGTGCATGTCTCTCTGTGTGTGTGTGTGTGCATGTCTCTCTCTCTCTCTCTCTCTCTCTCTCTCTCTCTCTCTCTCTCTCTCTCTCTCTGTGTGTGTGTGTGTGTGAGTGTGTGTGTGCTCGTGTGTGTGAATTATGTCCCAGGAAGTCCTTTTCATATTCTTCAGTGTCAACACATCTCTTCATAGCACATGTATTGCTTCTTCCATTAGGACTAAGAGGACTCTCCTCTTAGGAACAGAAAATCGCTCATATTCATCTTTGTCCTCATAGCGTGGATGATCACATAATTAGACATGTGTATGCAGCTGAAAAGTTCCTTCCCACTAAGATACATGTTGTTATTATTATTATTGTTGTTGTTGTTGCTTTAAAGATTGCCAAGAGATATCCTTCCTCCTTCAAGGTCATAAGCTCTTGTTTTATATTATTATTATATAATTAGTTATCTGAAATCATTGTATGATTATATATTGAGTAGAACTATCACCTGAAAATAAACTATACATTGTAAAAAAAAAAACAAAACAAGAAAACGGTGACCTGTCAGCATCCATTTCCAAAAGGGACTTGAAGCCTTGAGGACATAATGAAGGCAAGCAGGATAAACAGGTTGTGATGGTCTAGTTACAAACACCCGTGGACCTCCACAGAAAAGGTAATTAGACAAATCAAATCTTCCCAGAAAGCATAGATTTAATGACATAAAAAAGAGAATAAATGGGAAATGGTAATTTTTTAAATCTAGAAGATTAGTCAAGAATTACAAACAGAATGAAACAATAAGCCCAGCGATGCGGGCCTAGGATCAGCACTGTGTTAGAGTCTCCATGAACTCATCCATAAAAAAAAAAAAAAAAAAAAAAAATGCAGCAATTAGATAACAAAAATTAAAAATCCAGTTACATTCGCTAAACATTTTAAGGAAGATACTGGACTTATTTCTGAAATGTAATGTAAAATGACTAGTTAAAGTTGAAGGTTTTTTCCACTTTAAGGGACACAATTAAAAAGGACATGTTGAGAGTTTGAAGAGATGGCTCAGTGGGAAAGAGTCCTGCAGAGAAAGATGCTACAATTCCTAACAGGTAACAGGTTCTACCAACCAAAAGCGGGGGCACTGGGAAAGCTGAACTATTAATGTGGACCTGTCACCAACTCCAGGCTCCTTAGGAATGAAGGGAGAATCCAAGGATACCAGAAACAGGAATACAGATGAGCATGGCCAGGAAGAGCCAAGTAAGAGGTGAGGGTGCGACTGTCCTATGTTCATGCCAGGAAGAAATGTCCTAACTCAGTCCTGTTTTCCAAATATCCGTTATCTGGGGAGCTATTGAACAAACTATAGCACAGTTGTTAAATAATAACTATACTGAGATCTTGCAGGAAACATTATCACATGAAAAATAATATTCCTGTAATAATACACCAGGCTAAGAAATATTTCATATTCAGATTAAAATGTAAAAATTGCAAGGAAAATTATATAAGTTATAGAATAAAAAAATATGAGAGAAGTTTTTTGACTCATTTATTTTTTTTTTTTACTATCTCTTATTGTGGGAATAAAATGGAAGAGCCAGAACACTGAAACACTCTTCAGCAGTGTGATCTTTTGCATATAAAGAGGAAGCTGCACGGTAATGATAAGTTAATAATAGCTTTGAATCTAAGAATAATTTGAATCTGACAAGTTTCAGGGAAAAGTGAAATGAAAAGGGAGTATACTTTAATTTTTTTCAGCAGTGCCTGTCTCCAGAAACTGTTTGCAGAGTTGTTCTTTACAGACAAGCATACCATAAATACTGCCACGTTACATTTCAAAAGGCAACCACAAGTTAGAAACAGCAGAAAGAACACTAATGGAACTGGCTCTGATTTTAATTTGATGACTTAGGTATGTAAGATGTAAATTTTAAGATACAAAGCCCGCAGCATTGAGTGACACCACCACGAGAAGGTGACTGGCGTTACGTTTCAGAGAAGCCACTATTTCACATCATGTTTTTATTTCAGCATGGTGAAACTAATCATAAAACCCACAGGTTTGTTTTAGGATATCAGTTCATGTTCCTTGTTTGAACCCACTATAACATTCTTAAAACGTAAGAGTATTTGTGGAATTAAATGTGTTATCATAATCATTAAATTAACATTACTATATTAATATCTGGCCAAAAATAGTTTCTTTTTCTTTGTCAGGGATGAACATAAAGTTTGCTTGGTTGGGGATTTTTTTTATTGTGGTCTCACTATGGCATATTTTTACCCTTATGAGCTGAGAAGATCCTACTTTTCAGCTTATAGGACATCAACAGATTACACTCCGCATTTTAAAGTCTTCTACTTTTATTTGTCCTTTGTCATCACCTTCTCTCTCTGTTCATCATACCATGAGCGTCACCATTTGTATTAGCTGTACATATTTACATCACTTCTGTACACATAAGATTGTCATTGTTTTGTACGTATATTTTATTTTATTTTAAAATATATTTTACTAATTTATTCATGTTACATCTCAGTTGTTATCCCATGCCTTGTATCCTCCCATTCCTCCCTCCCTCCCATTTTCCCCTTACTCTCCTCCCCTATGACTGTGACTGAGGGGGACTTCCTCCCCCTGTATATGCTCATAGGGTATCAAGTCTCTTCTTGGTAGCCTGCTATCCTTCCTCTGAGTGCCACCAGGCCTCCCCAAATATATGTACAAACACAAACTCGGGTGCCCCATATTTGTACATATTTGTACATTTTAACATTAAATAAATGGTATGGTCATATAAACAGCATACTATGTTTTATTTTCTCATTAAGTGTTATCTTGGTTTGTGTTGCATGTTGCTATGCACACACAATGGGTTTTCATTTGTGTTTATATCATAAATTCATATAATGTATATTTATATGCAATATATAGTATTACCCCTATACATATGTATGAATGCTTGTGTGTGTAAATGTATATAATGCAAACTGTCTCCAGGTTTGTTTACTTATGTACTACTAAAATATCTTAACTGTCTGTGGAACTGCTTGAAGAAGAAGACTCTGGTTAAATATGTCCAAGGATTACTGGCAATCCCTCAATTTTATTTACATACTTCCAGTTTGTGCTAAAAAAATGAGTCTAGTAATTTATACTGAAAAACAGAACAAAAATTTCTGACTAAAACTTATCTATCAAGGGTTTTCATGCCTGTCAATTATATATTATGGGTGTATAAAATGTCAATGAGCATATTTCATACATATAACTTGTAATGAATTAATATACAGTAGTTTCAGTATTATTTGCATCATCCTTTCTAAAAAATAGTTGTTTAAAATACTTACCTGTTTTACATAGTGAAATCAATGTAAGATCTTAACTATTATTGATATTTGAATCAGAACAATGAAAGATTAAAGATTTTCTCAAAAAAAAAAAAAACAGAAAAATAAACCCAATGTGTGTGTAAGGAAGTGCTGGAGTCTCCTCTAAGTGCTTTTGTGGTCTAGAGCAAGACACACATGTTCACGTGTACGTACTGATAAAGCAAAAGATTTAAACATAAATGAAGAGGGAGAATAAAAATATATTCAGAATTACAAATTTTTAAATTTATACTCTGCTACCTTCTCAAAAGGTGGAATATTATATTTTTTCATCCCTTATGTTGGTTGCTAATATCTGGTTGCTTCAAAAGAACGTGCTGTGAGAAAGAAGGACTGTACAGGGAAACACGATAAGGAGATAAGATAAAACACCAACCTTTCGTGTGGCGAGCATTGGTGGTAAATGCCGCTTTCATGTGTGCTAGGAATTACACTCTCTTTGGCATCCTCCTCTCTTCCAGTGTGACCCAAACTAAACACAAGAAAAGCGCCAACCCACTACAGAATAAGGGCCACCTCCTCTCATAGTGTGCTCTACTGCTGTGAACAGTCGCTATGACCAGAGCAACTCTTATAAAAGAAAGCGAGTTAGGTCTTGCTTACACTTTCTGAGGTGTAGTCTAGAGAGAATGACAACATACAGGCAGACATGGTTCTTCAGAAGTTGAGAATTCTACACCTAGATCGTCAGGCAGCAGGAAGAGAAGGACACTGGGCCCGGTTTGAGCTTTTGAAAACTCAGAGCACACCTCCAGTGACACACTTCCTCCAAGAAGGCCACGCCCCTTTATCCTTCCCACGTAGTGCCACTAGCATCCAAACATATGAGTCTCGGGGAAGCATTCTTATTCAAACCACTTATAATCCTCCCAAAACTGGCTAGGGCTTTTCAAATTGTATAAGTCCCCCAAACAAGAAAAGCCTCCAAAATTATGACATAGTACAAAATCCTAAGGACATACAATGATTTAATTTAACATGCATTAATAGATAGGATCCTGAAACAGAAAAGAGTCCCTATATAAAAAGCATGGAAAATTGAGATATGTGTACACTTTACTTAATGAGCCTATGGCAGCTCACCTCAATAAATGGTGATAATCAATTGTGGGTTCCATGACCTGCACATCTTAGAAAGTGGTCTTTAGGGTGTGACGGTGAATGAAGAAAGGACAGACACACAAAGCTGAGACCAGGTGAGCTCTGTGTTCTAGTGGAGTCACACCAACAATAGCCTGGGAACTCAACACATTTATTATACGTCACAGAACAAGAATTTGGGCTTACTGCATACAGCAGTATGCAGGAGGAGGCAGGTAAGAACGTCTTTATATTTGACCACGTGCCCTGGATGGGGAGGCCTGGTGGCACTCAGAGGAAGGAGAGCAGGCTACCAAGAAGAGACTTGATACCCTATGATCATATACAGGGGGAGGAGGTTCCCCTCAGTTAAGTCATAGGGGAGGAGGGTAAGGGGAAAGTGGGAGGGAGGGAGGAATGGAAGGATACAGGGGAGGGGATAACCATTGAGATGTAATATGAATAAATTAATAAAATATATATTCAACAGAAGAGCATCTTTATAAATAAGAGGTCTTTGTAAAAGGACCAGCCTGAGGCTGCAGTCACCGGGAGATGAAAGCTGCTGTTGTTGATGCTTTCTATGTATATTGTCAACATTCAGTCTGAGATGAGGGGAAAGCTTTCCGGTTCCCATGTATCTGAGGCCTCAAGGTCTCAAGGCCATGCTCATGTCGATCAATATACACTCTCTCAGGATTTCACCCACATCCCACAACTGGAAATTTCTACTGCACGTATAGAAATGCTCTATGTTTGTTTCACAATAAATTAAATTTATTTTTGCAATTCTGCCAATATTTTCTCTAATCTTACAAACTATTTATTAATTCTATGTGTGATGACTTTGGTGAAGAAGAAATCTAGAGGTCTTGGTTAATGAGACAAAGTCAGTAGTGACCATAAAAGGACAAGCTTGGTAAATATTAGAAATTGTGGAAAATCAGAAATTGGACAGAAGAAAATGACTTGTTGGGAATAGGGTCATTTTTAGAAACAAGCTTTTGTTCTGGAAATAAGTAGAATTCTATTTCCTAGTTCAATTTGTAAATGTTTACTAAACTATAAAAATTCTATTAATTTATGCATATTTGTCTTTCTGCAATACTTATTTTTTTTAGATCACATATAACATTATCCAAGCATTCTCTGCGCATGCAGCTAATCACATGACAATTCCATTTGCTGATACATTAATGTGATACAGTATGTTATCAAAATGTCTAATGTCTGCTCTCCTGCATTCCCGAGATAAATTCTCTTTACTGCAGCATTTAAAAATACATCACTGCATTTTGTTCATTAATTAGTATTTGAAAACTTTTAACCCATGCTCAAAAGTAAATGGCTTTGTCAATTTGATTTTTTTTCTCATCATTTCTTCATCTAGATTTAGTAGCCTGCAGGATGGGTTTTTATTTGTCCATCAAGAGTTATCTCTTCCTTGTCCTCTGCCCACTCAGTCGTGGGGAGTGACTAAGTCAATCCCATAAATAATCCTTCACACCGTGGTTTCTGGTATAGTTTGGTCAATACCTTTCCAGCAGAAGTTGAGTGAAGTTTATCTACTATTCCAGTGCCATTCAGTTCAGTTACAAGTTCAATGACTCTCTCAACGATAGTTTTTCTGAAAATTATAATTTGGGGCAAAAGAGTGGCTCCGGCTTCTTCCTTTGTTGGGTATGGATCCCGAACTTTATTAAATATGTCCTACACTATTTGATCGTTAGTATCTGTAGCCCTTACTGCAGGAGAAGACTGGCAAACAGATCAAACACGTTCTTTGTAATAGCTGTACACGTTTTCTTCTAAAAGTGTTCATTCCGGAAATGGTGACACATGCCCGTAATTCCAGCACTCAAGAGAGGCAGAGGCTGGAAGACGGCAGTGAAGCTGAGCTAGTCTGAGCCACGTACCCTGCTGCAGGCCATAGAGGGCTACACAACGATGCCTCAAAGCAAATGAAAATAAATGAAGAAATTGCATAAAGTGAAAACATGCTATCAATCCAGTAGAACACAGTAACCTGTATTTGTAAAATCATCATAAACTACAAATTTTCCGTCTTTGCATCAGTTTTGCAATATTATATTGCAATATCAATCCATTTGGAGATTTCAGCTTGTGGCATTTACCAGATCGTGATGGTCTAACATGACTTTTTTTTTTTAACCTGTAACCATTTTCCCTTTTATTTAATATTTAAGTATATATTATTGACAGATTTACCAAGTTTGTCTCTTGTTACGTCATTCAAAGAACATAATTTTGCTTTTGAAAACAACTTTAAATTGTATTTATTAGCTTTCATTATGAAATGTCTCCTATATTACTTTTACAATTTCATTCTTCACATCTGTGTGACAAAATAGATCATTGCATTGGATGAGTTTAGGATGCAAAGTACAAAAATAAGCTTTGTGTATTGATAAGGGGAATAGCCTTGCACTTTCAAAAGTGATCAAAACACATAACACATTATTTATACCAGAGATACTACAGAGAGATTGATTCTCATCTTTATATTTCATAATCCTTGATTTTTGGAATGTCTGAGTCATCTGATAACACATGAGTGAATAAAACTGTTAAATTCAACTAGAAAATCCATTAAGAATGCTGCCAAGACAGCCTGGGAACCCAGATTCAATCACCAACTCTGCTGTGGTCTCTGCTTATCTGCCTCTTCAGGTTCGTCATCTAGTCTCTCTTGATAGCTGTGTTCCACGGTGTTCACCAGCACGACCGGTTCTAAGGAGCCACAGGTAAGGACTCCCTCTGCACTCATCACCCAAGATGTATATGCAATGGATGTCTTCCCAGCAGGCTACCAAACCCACTATTAGTAAAATCCTGTGACTAGGCAGAGTTAGTATCCTATGGAATGAATGTATATACATACACATGTATGTATAGGGTAGTGTAGAATGTGAGTAGACAAGTTTCTTTCCTTTCCATTTCACAGTCCATGCCTACGCCAGAAGTTTCTTCATAAAGGGTACATGCCATCTGTCATTTATTTGTTCAAGGCAACTAGAATTTTTAAAGAGAATCAAGACCTATTTGGCATTCTGGAAGGCAATTTTCTTTGAGAATTAAGCATTCAGGAAATGATGACAAAACGAATAGCTAAGAATAACTCTGTAAAGCAGTTTCTATAAAACAAATGAAATAAGAATTTATTAACATTAAAATAAAAGAATTGAAGATCAGTGATGGGAGGATATGAAAATAATCTAGCCAGAATCAGAGGGTTATTCATTTAAATCAAGGAAGTGCGCTACAACCATAACTGTAACCCATGGCGGAAACTGTAATGAATGCACCAGACATAATGAAAGACGTAAACCACTAGCGATCCTATGAGAAAACAAAAAGAGTCTATGAATTCAAAAGTTTGGTAGATAGTAAGAAATTGACAATCTAACACATGGATTCATCATATTAACCACATCAGCAGCCATTTATTCAAATGCTATTGTGTGCAGGCCAATCTTAATAGGAAATTAAAGATTGGCTTTAAATATGAGAGGTTTTGCATTCAGTTTTATTATATGGGGAAAAATAACGGCCTGTCTGTAGCACAAGACAGAATATGATGTAGGTAAGAGCTGCTGTTTCTTCCAGCTACATCCCCCTCATGTTTGAATAATGCAAAAGTTGGGATGATTTTTGTAGACTATTAAAGATGATGTTTTAGAGACAGATAAGGATATACATTAAAATATGTAATCTAATGAGCACACATGTAGAAACAGGAATAAAATGTTTCAACATATTAAAGGTGTGTGGAGAAGGGTGCACTGCTGGTTCTCTTTGAGGGATTGCCAGAAATATCACTGAGAAGTGTGCGTACGTGACTCTAGTGACCAGGAGCGGGGAAGTAAGGTGGGCTGCGTGTGATAGGCGGTGTAAGAATGGCTATCGGAAAAAACAAAACAAAACATTGTGAACAGGGTAGGAGAAAAGAGAGCAGAAGTAAGTACTGAGTATTTTAAAGCCAATTACTCATCATCATAAGGAACACCCCTGTATTCACAAGTAGAAATTGTCTGCAAAAAGAAGTTAATATAGAGTAAAAATGCATCTCTGCAGATGTATCTTTGTTGATGTTCCCTTAGCATCCATTCAAAGACTCTCCTTATATGACAACGCTTGCATTCTCTGCTCTGGCTTTAAATTTTCAAGCTGGCTGTATTTTCTTTAATGTGTTGTTGCTTACCTCTTTACAGTGTGTGTGTGTGTGTGTGTGTGTGTGTGTGTGTGTGTGTGTGTGTGTGTGTGT
>OU015747.1:2310555-2338024 GCA_907169655.1 Acomys percivali | reverse complement strand
TGTGTGTGTGTGTGTGTGTGTGTGTGTGTGTGTGTGTGTGTGTGTGTCCTCTGGTTTCTGTGTGAATGCCTGTATTGGCTGTTTAGTTTTTGATCAATAAATTCACAAATTTTCTCGTGTCACATTAGAGACCCTCTCTATTCATTGAGGAAGTTTTTATTTGCCTGGAAATCACCTGTCATTAAGTCATATTAATAATTTAGACTCAGACATGTCTTTCCACTAACAGTCATTTTAATTTTAAAGTAAATTTAGAGTAAAATTCATCCTAAAAGCGGCACATGACAGAACGACGGTTAGGAAGAAAGACTAGCCTCCCTGTTAGTCAATTCTATTCCTGCTACAGGTAAACAACTGACTGAGTTTTCCCTAGATAGTAAAACTTGGGGTACAGTATTTCTCTAAATTAATATTAGTCTTTAACTTGCTTCATTTACTATATTACTCCTGAAAAAAAGATATCTGTGTTAGTCAAGAATTATGTTCTTATAAAGTACTTTTACATGACACATCTTCCTGAAGCCTTTAGCATAGCTCTTCAAGGTAGATTTTTGTTATCCCATTTCAAAGACAGAAAAAGCGCAACTAATTGAGGAACCCAGAAGATTGCTCAAGACTATACAACTAGTAAGCAAACCACAAGTCCTGCACTTGTGTCAAGTTGACTGTTTTCACTGCTCTTGGACTCTCTGTTTCCTGTTTCCCTACATGGATCTCACATAAAGTTACAAGAGCCCATTCACTGAGCAGAGTGTCACCCTTCCGTGTGGTCCCAGAGCAAGAAGTTCTTTGTTTCTTGGGTGATTCTGAGGAAGAAAGTTCAAGTATTGTACTGAGAGGAAGACGCTAGCAATGCTCTTGTCAAATACGCAGGGCAGAGCAGAAGAGGGTCAGTTCTCCACTTAATTAGGATTGAGCAGCGGTGAAAACAGATCTAAAGTCCTTTGACCTGAGCCCCCCCCATCCTTGAGGTCCTGACAGGGACAGACATTTGTTCTCTGCAGCTCCCAGCCCAGCTCTTCCCTGCAGTTCACTGCATTGAGTACAGGACACATTTGTACTGAGTGAAAACAAGGCAAACAGAATCAACCAGAAGATTGGTGTCAGAAGAAAGGCTTTCACCTCCACCAACAAATACTACGGCAGGAGTTTGAAAGTGGAGGAGAAGACTGTAGTATTAAAGCTATCAGGAAAGAAAGGGACCCTAAGCCACCCCAGAAGCCCCAGTGTCCTGAAAACACATCAACATACCATGTTCCTGCATCGTATAGCAGTTATATGACTGAAGAGTGTTTCCATTTTGTTCCTCTGGGTTTTGTTTTCTATAAGGGTCACAGTAAGCAAGGATGTTTTGAAAAATAAAAATAAATACTTTTTTTTAACTGAAAAATCTCTTCATAGGAACAAGTAAAAGCCATGTCACAATAGCAAGAGTTCTCACTTTCCAAACAGTGTCACAGGCAACTGTGACATTTGTCCTTGAATATTTCCTTTGTAAACAAGGATAAAATATTTTGGCTGGTGAGGAAATGGAACTAAATAACAAATGAGCACCACTAAACCTATAGTAAAAGACGTTATTTTATTATCACCAATAGTAGATTAGTTTAATAGAAGTGCAACAAAAAGCTTTAGAGAACAAAAATAAATCGCTCTGTGCACCAACTCATCACTGTTACTAGAACAGAGGAGGTTCTGCTCATCACAAGATTTTCCTAACAGTAGATAACTTTTTTTGTCTGTTTAAGATTCCATATTTAATATCCACTGTTGATTTACTAACTTTGAACTCATTGTCAAGACTATCATAAATTCTCCTATATAATCTTATCTTAATCTCATAGTGTCTCTGTGGCATCCAAGCTTTTTCTCACTTGGGGCACTTGATAGGACTACAACATGTTTTTTTTGAGTCATTTTCAATAGTCAAATCGCAAAACAGCACAGAATTTACAATGTCTGTGAAGTTTTACGGACTTTGAAATAAGCATATGCCACCAGCAGGAGAGCGTAAGAGAGAAAAGACAGTAGAACAAATGTGTCCTTCCAATCCAGCCAGCGGCGTGGGAGAAGCTTACTTCTGAATTTTTTGTCCCTTAGTTTATATCTGTCAGTTTAGTACACTGGTGAATCAAATGCTGACTTTCTTGTGGTCACAATAAAGTTTAATAAGCAGATAAATTTGTGAATGGGAACTTTTCTGGAGTAATTAGAATTAGGATAATTAGAACTGTATGATCTTATGGTTGAAAGCTTGTATTCTGTCAGCAGATGGACTGGCTTTTGTCATTCTCAACCTGTGTGTTCTTGGGCAAGTGGGCCATCCCTTTCAGAGAGCTCTGCCTCTTCTACTTAGTAATAACTGAGAAGCTGCATTTGTGGAGTTTGCCAAGCACATAATTTATTAGTACAGGAAAAGTACAAAAGTGATAAAACAGAGCTACCAAAAGAAGTTTCTTCTTAATACTCCTAAAAGTGCTGGAGGAGGAATAAGTATCTGACAGAACAATTTGCTGCTTCTTTTTATTTCCTACGTATGGGTGGAACGAATTTTTGTGACAGATACAGAGTGTTATATTCTAATCTAAAATTATTTTGGTGAAGTATTCTATATTAATAGTGTTGTTTTGAGGATCTCGACTAAAGCATACATGTACCAAGTTTTAAGTGGGGGCTCATGCTAGAATTGCAATTAGTGCAAATGGAATTAAAGGCTGAACTGTTAGTCTTAATTGTATTTGACTAGATTGAAACAGGAACAAATCTGCTCATGTCTCTAACAATCTACTCTTAATGTTGATCAGATAAATGCACTGATATATAGTACTATAACCTTAAGTTTCATCCATTTATATATTTTAAATTAAAACTATTCTTAATAATTGTTAGCTTTTGCTGAAAATTTTGAATGAGGCATTTTAGACTGAAACATTTAACTGTACTCTCCTGAATCCAAAGAAGAAAAATAAAAGTAAGAGGAAACCATTGTTAGTTACTGTCTACAGAATTCCTGCTGAAGACAAGCACCTAATGAACTTGTAACAATAAAACTGGATATTTGTCTCACTTTATTTCAGTAAGGTGCATTCAACAGTCAGCTTCCAAAGAATAGTACAAAACTAAGCCACACAGAGAAAAAATGAGTCGGCCACCTTTTTCTTAAGGGCTACATGATGATTATAAAGTGCTGGGTAGGAGACAGTTCAGGCATATATCAACAAAAACCGGTGCCGCAAATAAGAAAGAAAGGGGTACTCGATAGCTGCTCATAAACATTTTGGGTTGAGAGCATTCAAAAGAAAATAAGAAATAAAATCTAGGGAACCTAATTTTCCCAGATAAATACTAATGCACTTGCTTTCCCGCTTTAGCCATGTCAGTGGATTTAGGGATGTGCTGCATCCCTGGGTTAGGTCACCTCTCTCCCAATGAGTAAAGAGTAATGAGAAAGTGCACTTAAATCACAAATGCTTAGCTTTCTAGCTGATAGAGTTTTTGGAAAAAACAATAATTTAAAGAACTATTAGAAAAATCAACTAGATTTTGTATCTATCCTATACTTGTGTAGATACTTAGAGTCCCTTACCCCTGCTGTCTTCCAGAGATATTACCCAGAGATGCTGTTTATAGAAAAGGTACACTTCCGCTTATGTTGTCTTTTTATACTGACAGAATTTTTGTGGCTTTTTAGTCACAAAACTACAGGGATCTTTTTTTCCAGTGCAAAGTCTAAGGAACCTATTGGTTCCAATAAGCAGAGCAGAGAGGAGGTGAGTTGGAGGCCAAGTAGCTCTAGTCACAAGAAGTAGGAAGATATCATTCCATTCTGTTATGTTTGATGGGTGCTGTTTGCAGGCATGACCCACGAATTCCATAAGCTTATGGCCTGAAGCAAACGGTAATCATCATTTTGGTCAACAAAGTGTCCTATAAATCCATAACCTCTATCCCTGGATATTTCACAGTTCATTATGCTCTTTAGAAGTGTCATGGGGATTCATCTCAATCACATTACAAAAACATTCTGAGGCTGGAAGTGATTTACTTTGCAAAGAGCCATTGGTCACATCACTTGGCTTTAATAGAAATATACTATACGGCTGCTAGTGTCATCTAGCACACCACGATCTGGGGTTTCAGTATGATGCCCTTTGGTGCTTATCTCTGCCATCATCCAGAAGCTGCATTTGATGCCAAGCTTGGTCATGCAGAGAATGTAAATTTAAAGAGCCGTTTTCATTTATAACAAACAGGCCCAGCTGGGAACACAGCTGTTAAGTGGAAAAAGAGAAGCAACATTTCCTGCTACCTGGGAAGGTCTAATTATAAAACCACCCAGACAAGGCTTCTGAAATTCACAAAAGAACTAGTTCACCATCAACATGGATTTGACTTAAAGTGATAAAGGTGAAATTATCTCAAACGCAGATTACAGAAGAAGTGGGAAACCTGTATATCTTAGTTTAAGCTGTGATTTTTAACATAGTTTCTTAGCTTATCTTTATGAATACATGAATCTAAATTATTGCATGATTCAGATAAAAATATGTGAATTATATAGGTTTTTTGCACTCTTTTCTCAGCATCTCTCACTAAGAGACACAAGGAAGTACTACCAGGTAAAGCATATGAAAACAAAAACAATATTCTGAAATTTGAGTGTAGTAACAGTTCATTTTAATAATCAAAGAACATAGACACATTTCCATGTGCAACTTCTGTGATATTCCCTAACATTTTGGAGAGATGTCATAAGAGTTTCATTATGGTATTTTGACTATAGATGTCCTTTCTTAAAATCGTGTGACCTTGTGAAATGAGGTAAACTTTATTTACATGATTTCATCTAAGTGCTTAGCTGGCCAGTTACTGTTTATCCATCACATGTCATAGACATGCCATTTCCACCTGCTGTAGACTACTTCAGATTCATAAAGGAAGACCTGCATCCTGCTCTGCTTCTCGAACCCGCTGTCCTTTTGAGGCTTAGTCTTTTTGTGTTCTGGAGCACATCTCAGATTGATACAAGAGAAGCATATTTTAAGTATTTTCCTATATTCTAAAGTGCTCAGTATCTTCGTGTGTGAGCACAGGATTGGCGCATCACAGAGGAGGCATTTTACAGACACTAATTAGATTTGACTTTGGACTCATTTCATTTTATATCTTATCCGACTCTGGGTCATCAATGAAGACTCTTCTAAACTACAACATAGCCCTTGGAGCAATTGTGATGAGTAAACTTGAAAGCCCTAGGTTTTTTTTTTTCAGATGGTAAATTGAATTTGGGGTTTTCAATTTTAAACTCATGACTTCCTTTCATCTAGCTAATTTTTTACTTCTTTGCAGTAGAGAAAAAGTTTGTATTCTAACTAAACTCTCACAGCTCTCTTTAATGGAAATATACTTTATATAATGCAACCATGTTTAAATTTTACCTAACAAATATCTGTAGAAATGAGTTAATTTGAAGAAAAACATTTCAGAACTCAGCCTCAGATAACTGTACCCTGCTGTACAGTGCTTCGTCATGGCATCACACACAAGGTTTGTATACACTCTTGTGTTTATAGGTAACTGAAAGCACCACAGTTGAGGTGTTACCTGTGGCAAAAAACCTCTACCTACTTTTTTTTCTTTTTTTAATTAATTTATTCTTGTTACATCTCAATGGTTATCCCATCCCTTGTATCCTCCCATACTTCCCTCCCTCCCATTTTCCCCTTATTCCCCTCCCCTATGACTGTTCCTCAGAGGGATTACCTCCCCCTGTATATGCTCATAAGGTATCAAGTCTCTTCTCGGTGACCTGCTGTCCTTCCTCTGAGTGCTACCAGGTCTCCCCCTCCAGGGGACATGGTCAAATGTGAGGCACCAGAGTACATGAGAAAGTCATATCCCACTCTCCACTCAAGTGTGGAGACTGTCCTGTCCATTGGCTAGATCTGGGTAGAGGTTTAAAGTTTACCGCCTGTATTGTCCTTGGCTAGTGCCTTAGTTTGAGTGGGACCCCTTGGCCCAAATCTGCCTATCATAATGTTCTACTTGTAGGTTTCTAGGACCCACTGGATCCTTCTACATTGCTATTCTCACATGCTTCTCTCATCTAGAGTCCCAATAGGATGTCCTCCCCTCTGTCCCAGTTTCCTGGTAAGGGAAGGCTTTCATGGGACATGCCCCTTGGGCTAGTATGCAGATATAAGTGAGTATATACCATTTGAGTCTTTCTGCTTCTGGGTTAACTCACTCATTATGATCATTTCTAGTTTAATCCATTTATCCACAAAATTTGGGAATTCCTTGTTTTTAATAGCTGAGTAGTATTCCATAGTGTATACCTACTTTGTATTGAAGGTTAGTTTTCAAATTCTGCCTCTGGAAATACACTCCTTAGTTAAATACATATTTACGAAAGACACCTGAGTGATAAACAAACAAACAAACAAACAAAAACAAGTGTACTGTTCTTAAAAAGAATTTTCCAAAGAAAGCAATGACAGCATGTCAAAAAAGAAGACATTGATGTTACTAGTAGAGAGCACTTATTACCTGGACCTGATATAGTTATATTATATTTCCTCCTTTTTGTGCTAACAAAACCTGTATAAACCACAACTTTTAAGAGAGTAACTGATGGGCACGAAAGTGTGCCTACTAAGCTTGTCGCCAACAATTATTACTAGTTTACCTCTAAAATGATGCTGTCTTGGGTTCTCTGTAGTATGTAGGGCTCAACATCTGGTCAACATGAGACGTCACTAATGCAAGGGTGGCTAGGCTCAGAATTTTATGGTGAGTAACGTATTTTAAAACATTGCTCACAACACTGTGGACAGACACATGCATTGCTCTCATAATTACATGCATTAAGATTCATGAGAGCTACAAAAAAGATCACAGAACACTAAAAAAACCTAGTGATGAAATGTTGTACAGTCACTGTTTTACAGGTGGTTCCCATGAAATGATGGAATTTGAGTATCAGCAGATCCTGCTCTGCAGAATTAATCAATTGACTGGAAAGAAAAAGAATGTTCTGAACCAAGTTCATGGAACCAGCATGTGGTTTGTCTGCAGCCTTGGGATCCTAAATGTGCTCAGTCTCAGAAACTAAGTGGGACTGAGCCTGGGTAGGATTTTCATGGGGGAGTGAGCATGCAGCCAAGAAACGAAACTGCTTCTTGGAGAGTAGACTAGCTTGACAGCACTTCGCCTTGACTCTGGGCTTACCTTGTTCCCACCCCTCCGATGTTATGGAAGCTTTGGTAATAACAGCATTCATTTTCTTGCAATTGTCATAAATTCATTCTTCATTTTGTCTGAAACAAATTTCTACTGTATGAAAGTACCCTTGTCATTATCCATACTCCCTCATGATAATCACATAGGTTGACTGCATAACCAAGACCAGCAAGGAACAAATGGACTAATGGGGGGGGTTAGAGAGGGGAGATTACTGAGGCATGACAATGCTTACGCCCACTATGCAGTGCATAATTGCATACGTGTTCTTATATAACATTATGCCATACATAATGAATGTCTATAATGGATTTTTAAAGTGAGATTGCACAGTACCAGGTGGTACTCTGGAAGAAGGCTCTGTAAGTGCTCATCTCTATAAAGGAGATGCCCTTTTTTTCTGTCTGGTGGTTCCCTGAAAATTCTACTGGAAAGACTTATCTTCCCTTTCTCTTAGGTGAATACAGCCTATGCTTATAGATCCTCTCAGGGGCACTTACCATTTCTTTTCTTGAAGCAGGGTTCCACTGTGTAACTCAAGCCACCCATCACCTTGTAACCCTCCTCCTTTACTTACCATCCCAAGTGTTGCCAAGTGTGTAAACTATGCCTGGCTTATCAGGTTTGCTTGTCTACTTGTCAGTATCATTGCTGTTAGTGGAAACAAATAACGATAGAAAAGACAGACAAAGTCATATGAAAGATAGGTAGAAATGTTCCTTGCATTTATTTTCAGGACTGGCAGCTAGTAAAGCTTAAAATGGGCATGAATTTGAGAGAAAGCAAAGAGGGGTTACATGGGAAAATTTGGAGGGAAAAAAGGGGAAGAGGAAAAATGATATAATTATTATATCTTAATTTCAGCACATTTAAAACTTTAAAAATGTGGGTTACAAAACGAAGCAGCAACATGGCAGTAGAAGTCTCCAAAACGTTAGAAGGAATATAAAAGACAATGTGGATTTCTAGAAAAGTATTCAGAAGTCTTGAGAAAGTCCTAACACTCACCTCCCATTGAACTTTACGGTCTATAAACTGAAGATAAAGGATGGGGAGGAGTGAAATTTTTAATGTAAAATACAGGGGTAACATGTACAAGAAGCCCCTATGTACAAACCGGCGGCTCGTCACTTGTAAATTTTGTTAGTCACCCTTTTTAACCATCAACACAAAACACTTGTAAATTTTGTTAGTCACCCTTTTATAACCATCAACACAAAACACCTGGTGAACAGCGTCAAAGAAAATGCTTATTGTTGGTCCTAGTTTCAAGGTGTTCATTCTATGGTTGCTTGACCAGAAGGACATTGTGGCAAGAACACATGGGTGAGGTTGCCTGCGACATGACAGACAGGGCATACCTTTCAAAGACATGGCCGCAAGTTACCTACTTCCTCAAACTAGACCACACCTCACAAAGTTTTTTTTCCACCTCCCAAAAAAAAACTGTCACCAACCAGGGGACCAAGAATTCCACATTTGAACCTATGGGAAATATTTCGGATTGAAACCACTTTGTTTTTGTTTTTGTTTTAATCAAAAATCTCATGATCATCTCATAATACATAAAGTCCCAACAACTCTAAAGTTGCTCAAATTTAAACTCTTATCTGAGACTCTAGGTAGGGTCTTTACTGTGAGTCCCTGTTACATACTGCCAAGATGCAATAACAAAGAGTAAAATTTCCTTTTAGAGATAAGATTAAAAGGGAAACTACTTGGGAAAACTGAAACAAACATTCAATCGTATACATCTCTTTCTGATAGTTGAGGCACAATCTATATGGTCAGAGTCATCTAAATATCTAAATTCCCTAAGTATTAAATGCATAAACAAATGTTTAAGATACATAGAATGGACTATTATTGTACTATAAAGAGGAATAGAGTACTAATATGTACTATGCCATGGATAGATCTTGAAAACTATAGGCTAAGTCAAACACGCTATGCATAGCAGATGGTTCTGTCTATGTGACACGTGTGCAATAAGCAAATCCACAGATATAAAGTATTTTATTAGTCAAGGAGTAGGGACATGAGAAATGACTATTGTTTGCTTATAAGTTTAAGTTTTTTTGTTTTTTTGTTTTTGTTTTTGTTTTTGTTTTTGAGGCTGGTGATGTGCTCTAATGTGGAACTCGTGATGACTATACAACTTCCAATATACTAACCACCACTGAACAGAATTAGGCATCACACTCAATGGACGTTTACAAAGACTAGAAGATGGAGGCAGCCCACTATACAGAACAAGCTAAGGAAACTGCTGATACCATAAGGTCTGCAGCGTTAGCCATGTGTTTTCACTGCTTAACGTCACAGTCGGTTAATAGTTCTGTTTTCACTTTTTTTGTGTGCTGTGCAGTGAAATGGGTTATGTGAGATGACTCTCTACAGGAGGTGCTCATGTTTCACACGACATTGTATCATACTGACAAGCTCTTGATGACTTAAAACATATCATCCTCAGTGACACTTCAATATAATATATATATCGCTTCTCCTTTGAAGTTTATAAATAAAGTGCAGAACATGATTCCAGGAATTTATGCTCTTTCATATCACAAACAAATGTTATTCTTTTTGCTTACTGAAGTAAATATTCTACTTTAGACACTTATTAGCCTTGCCTGTTGGAATTAATAAGGAATAGTTGCTACTCTGACTCCTGTTGTCATGGACGAGAAATGACTGCTTCACATGATGGTTCTGTGAATTCTGAACTCCAAAGTGGTCCCTAAATATCCGTAATTGGAGATCCAAATAAACATGAGATGCCCATATAATTTTGGCTTCAGCTGCAGAGAAAAATCACTGAGGCAAAGTAAGAATAAATTGGATGGTAAGAGTTCAGGCAGAGAAAATAATCTATGGCTGAAAAAATCTAAATCATTTTCTAATTATTCCTATTGACTCTTTTCTCTGCTGTATAAATAAAGACTCAGAATAATAGGGAAAGGAAGAAAAATTTTAGTTGGCTTAATGAAATTGTTAGACACAGACAACCCAGGAACACAACATAGAGAAGAGCAGATATAAATCAGTGATAGAACATTTACTTAGCATGGAAAGGGCCCTGGGATTAATCTCCAGCAGTAAAATATAAAACCATCATAAATATTACAGCTACTTGAAAATATATCAGCATATCTGAGAAATAGTAGGCCAAAAAATACCCTGTAAGAATTTTCTCATTAGAAATTGCTACTGATTGCTCTTGTGTTCCATAATTCAGGCGTCCCACACCCTATAGGAAAACCTAGGAAAGTCAAAGAATCACTACTGTGATTAGGGCTTAGTTCACGAGTCAGATCAGTTAACAAACCGCTGCTTTGTTGCTTCTGTCTTTGAAGAGTTATTTAATCCAAGTCTCAAATCCCCATCTCCAATTTATGTGCTGCATAGACCTCATGGGATCGTGAAAGGGGCTCTACATTTCAATGTATGCCAACTTCTAGGCCTAGATCCTGTGGACTAAATGAGTGTTCAAACAAAGCATAAGTGATAGCAGCCATTTCAGTAACTGGTACTGATTTACTAATGTTTAAACTGTTTGTCCAAAATAAAGCTAAACATAATTAGGAAATGATTGATGATTTCCTGTTTGAACTACTTACAGGTTGATTTCCTAATCTTTTTGAAATATATTTTATTAATTTATTCATATTACCTCTCAATTGTTATCCCATCCCTTGTATCCTCCCATTCTTCCCTCCCTCCCATTTTCCCCTTATTCCCCTCCCCTATGACTGTTCCTGAGGGGGATTTCCTCCCCCTGTATATGCTCATAGGGTATCAAGTCTCTTCTTGGTAACCTGCTATCCTTCCTCTGAGTGCCACCAGGTCTCCCCATACAGGGGACGTGGTCAAATATGAGGCACCAGAGTTCGTGTGAAAGTCATACCTCACTCTCCACTCAACTGTGGAGAATGTCCTGACCATTGGCTAGATTTGCATAGGGGTTCGATGTTTACTGCACGTATTGTCCTTGGTTGGTGCCATAGTTTGGGCAGGAACCCTGGGCCCAGATCTGCCCATCCTAATGTTCTTCTTGTATGTTTGATATCCTAATCTTTAAAGTCTGAATACACCTCTAAAGCAAGGAATGTGCCTATAAGATCCAGGTAGCATCATGATCAAGGAGCTCTTGAAGGGACTGCCAATTGAGTCTGTGCCTTGCTATTCTGCAAGATTAGAGGGTGGCTCACACTTGTTTCTCTCAAGATTTCCAGGACATGTGTGAGACATAGTCTACTTGTGTTTTTTAGATTAATATCTACTCATGGTCAACAAACAAACATAGTGGAGAAACCTGCCAGTATCTTGTAATACAGATTGGAGAGAATTGGAGAGACTGACTGGAACATTTGTGTAATGAAATGAAAGCAGTTTTATGCTTGATAACTCACTATGCAACCAAGACAGCCAAGGTAAGGATGGCTCCATTATCTAGAGGGGCTTAAGAGAGTCTAGAATGTTCCTCAAGCTATTATGTATGCCTCCCTGGTCCAGAATCATATTAGAGAAAGAAAATTTCAAATTGATGAATTGAAATTTGTGAGATTACAGAAAACTTTAAAATGCAAATACTTTGACTACAAACTAGCTCAAATTTTAACAGGAAGGGGGTTGGAATGTGTCTCAGTGGTAGAACACTAGCCTGGAATGGTGTTTGAGTTTGATCCCAAACACCACAGGAAAAAATAGAATACCTAGCAAAATTGGAAAGCAGGCTTCCATAGGAACAAAAGTTCTTCTGAGGGAGCATAGTGAGAATTCCTGAGAATTGATTCTCTTGCACTTCATAATCAACCAGCTCCTGGGATTGCTCAATACCTCAATAGCTCTCCAGGTATGGTCATCAGACAATAGTGTAAGTAGCACCTGGAAATCTGTTAGACACGCAGATTCCCTAACTCCACCACACAACCATTGGGTTCTTTCTGTCTTAGCCAATCCTATGTGTGATTCTGATGAAGTCTGTTTGAGACCCACTGACATATGTGGTTATGGTGGCAGGTGCACAGAGGATTCCCAGGATGGCCTTCAGGGATGCTTCCCAAGTCTTTCAGTGGCAAAATGTGTAAGCAAGTGGTAATGTGTGCAGAAGAATTTAATGAGGAAACAGAAGAAACTATACAGCCGTGCTCTGCATAGTAGCATTTTGATGAAAGACAGACCTGATATAAGATGCAAGTTCCATGACATTAAAAAAAAAATCACCTGGTAAGTTCTGGGCAGCCATATTGCTTTGTTTAGTACACTATGATGTTCCTACAGTGACCAAAACACCCAATGACACAATGCTAGACTGACTGATGATGCTTTAAAGTAAGCCCAGAAATATACATGCTGTAATGAAGGCCTGTAATTTACATTTTTGCATTTATTTAGTGTTTGTGCTACTTTGTTCATGTTCATATGTGACAGCAAGAGGGAGTACATGCATATGCTTGGGCTCATACATGTATGCAAGGTATACATGTGGAGGTCAGAAGATAAGTCATGGGAGTATGTTGCCTCCTTCCATCACGTAAATTCCAGGAACTGGGCACATATATACCGGGCATGGCAACAAGCACCTTTGCCCACTGAGCTGCCACCCGATCCCAGGACTTCAGTCTAAACTGGGGGATAAGGAGTTTACCTTTACAATCTTTTTAAAATTTTCTTGTAATGTTTTTGAAGCAGTATGTTTGGTTCTTAGGTGAAGAAGTTACTACCTATGTTTGTTATCAAGCTGATGCCTATATTAGATAAAACAAATGCTAGATTGATTCGTGCTTAGGTTCTGTCGTTTGAACAACACAGAAATCACTCAAGACGAATAAGATCCAGTTAGGAAGTCAAAGGAACTTGAAGGCAGTGGAGGAAAATTAAGTGCTGTCAAATGACTGTGAAACAATTCAACGTGACAAGGAGACAGATAAATAGAAGCCATACTATCTCAATGAAAGCTATGACGTACTAAAGAGGTAGACCTTCTAACCCTACAGCTTACAATTTACTAAGATAGATAACATGCACGGCTAATTATAGGGAATATTTTAAATGTTTCTGAAAGATTTGAGAAGCTAAGAGGTATACGAAAGAGCATGACAGGATGAAAGGGATACTTGCTACTGTCTGTCTGTCTGATATTCTGGGAAGAGCACTAGAGCTTTGCTCATGTTAGACAAGTGCTGAACTACACTCCCAGCCACAGAGAGTTTAAGATGCCTCCTTTGAGTAAGCCAGGGAGTATGTGAACACATCAGCCAAATTTCAAATCTTCAGTCCAATCTGTGAGGCTCTGACTTCAGATGACCGAGACTAATGAAGCTTATCACCGCTGGCACTGATGTGAAGAGTAATCAGAAAATGTCCCAAACACACAAAAAGTCTGTAATACAAGTAGTTTCAAATATAGAAAAATTTCCTACTTTTGATAATCAAAAATCTTTAAGATGAAACTGGAAACTGATTAGAACTTTATGATGAATTTTAACAAATTAGGAATGCAGACAGGGCCCCACATTATTGGACTAGAGAAGTCAAAAGATTCATTCATTTACTTATTTATTTTTAGTATTTTATTAATTTATTCATATTACATCTCAATTGTTATCCCATCCCTTTTATCCTCTCATTCCTCCCTCCTTCCCGCTTTCCTCCTACTCCCCTCTCTATGTCTGTGACTGAGGGGAACCTCTTCCCCCTGTATATGCTCATAGGGTATCAAGTCTCTTCTTGGTAAATGGTATATACTCACTTATATTGAGACACTAGCCCAAGGGACATGTCTCATGAAAGTCTTTACTTACCAGGAAAGTGAGTCAGAGGAGAAGACATCCTATTGATACTTTAGGTGAGAGAAGCATGAGAGAATGGGGAAATAGAAGGATCCAGAGGGTCCTAGAAACCTACAAGAAACACATTATGACACGAGGATCTGGGTCCAGTGATCCTGCTCAGACTATGGCACCAGCCAAGGACAATATAGGCAGATCTAGCCAATGGACAGGACATTCTCCACCATTGAGTGGAGAGTGGGGTCTGACTTTCATGCGAACTCTGGTGCCCCAATTTTGACCACGCCCCCTTGATGGGGAGGCCTGGTGGCACTCAGAGGAAGGATAGCAGGATACCAGGAATATTCATTTATTTAAAAACACAAAATTTGTTGTGGAATTAGGTACCAAGGATAAGGTATGAAAATCCACAAAGCTGAGTGCATTCTATGAGACAGGCAGCAGGTGGAAGAGGGAGGAAGAAATGAGACATGACATCTTTATAGCAGCACAGTCAGGACTATCTAATCAAAGCCAGTCTAGGGTGATGGGTACTTGCCTAATATAGACAGCAAAACTGAAGCAGAAAGTATTAGTGGTTGGGGACTTCAATTATCTAGACATCTGCTGGCTGTTTTATTCAGCTAAGAGCAAAACAGCTGATTAAACATTGTGAAAAATGTCATTCCAGAGACAGAATTATACAGTTTTAAGTGTAGAATTTTTTATGAAAGTTATATTCAATCCCCCCCAATACAGGAAAATGGAGAAACTGCAAGATTGTTACCACATATGACTCTATGTGAGAATGCAATCAAATTCAGGTTCCATTTCCGTCATCAACAGTTTGCAAAGGAATTTTTGCTTAGCTTTAAATGAATATTGCAGAGTCCAGGCTCCAGTTCAACCCACGTTCTCAGCTGTGGAGACACATGCCCTAATCAAGTATCTCAGAGGCAGCAGCAAATGCCCCTACTGTAGGAGGGTCAGAGGGTGGTCCAGGCATTCCTATGCCAGGCTGCTCTAAGGAAGCAATTTGTAGCAGCAATCAGCAAGTATTCTGGTCATCCAGTCATTTATTCCATGCCATAAGGAAAGAAAAGAGCCTGCTATGTGATCTATGCTTTCTCTGTCATAAATATTACCTAATGAGGCTTTTTAAAACTACAAGGTTGAGCAAATTTTCTTCTTGTGTGCTGGTGCATCTTCTGGGTATATTCCAAGGAGTGGAATAGCTGGGTCTTGAGGAAGCTCTATTCCCAGTTTTCTGAGATAGCGCCAGATAGATTTCCAAAGTGGTTGTACTAGTTTGCATTCCCACCAGCAATGAAGAAGTGTTCCTCTCTCCCCACATCCTCTCCAGCATGTGGTGTCGCTTGAGTTTTTGATCTTAGCCATTCTGATGGGTGTAAGATAGAATCTCAGAGTTGTTTTGATTTGCATTTGTCTGATGACTAAGGAGGTTGAGCATTTCTTTAAGTGTTTCTCAGCCATTTGATATTCCTCTATTGAGAATTCTCTGCTTAGTTCCAAGCCCCATTTCTCAATTGGGTTACTTGGTTTGGTGGTGTTTAATTTCTTGAGTTCTTTATATATTTTGGATATTAGACCTTTGTCAGATGTAGGATTGGTGAAGATCTTTTCCCAGTCTGTAGGCTGTCGCTTTGTTCTCTTGACAGTGTCTCCAGCCTTACAGAAGCTTCTCAGCCTCATGAGGTCCCATTTATTAGTTGTTGACATTAAGGCCTGGGCTGTTGGTGTTCTGTTCAGGAAGTTGTCTCCTGTGCCAATATGTTCCAGGCTCTTCCCCACTTTTTCTTCTAAGTAACTTAGTGTCTCTGGTTTTATGTTGAGGTCTTTAATCCACTTGGATTTGAGTTTTGTGCAAGGTGACATCATAGCAGCCTTATTCATAATAGCCAGATCATGGAAACAGCCTAAATGTCCCTCAGTAGAAGAATGGATAAAGAAATTGTGGTAAATATACACTATGGAATACTACTCAGCTATTAAAAACAAGGAATTTCTGAAATTTGTGGATAAATGGATTGAACTAGAAATGATCATAATGAGTGATTTAACCCAGAAGCAGAAAGACTCAAATGGTATATACTCACTTATATCTGCATACTAGCCCAAGGGGCATGTCCCATGAAAGCCTTCCCTTACCAGGAAACTGGGACAGAGGGGAGGACATCCTATTGGGACTCTAGATAAGAGAACCATGTGAGAATAGCAATGTAGAAGGATCCAGTGGGTCCTAGAAACCTACAAGTAGAACATTATGATAGGCAGATTTTGGCCAAGGGGTCCCGCTCAAACTAAGGCACTAGCCAAGGACAATACAGGCAGTAAACTTTAAACCCCTACCCAGATCTAGCCAATGGACAGGACAGTCTCCACACTTGAGTGGAGAGTGGGATATGACATTCTCATGTACTCTGGTGCCTCACATTTGACCATGTCCCCTGGAGGGGGAGACCTAGTGGCACTCAGAGGAAGGACAGCAGGTCACCGAGAAGAGACTTGATACCCTATGAGCATATACAGGGGGAGGAAATCCCCCTCAGGAACAGTCATACGGGAGGGGAATAAGGGGAAAATGGGAGGGAGGGGAGAATGGGAGGATACAAGGGATGGGATAACCATAGAGATGTAACAAGAATAAATTAATTTAAAAAAATTTAAAAATTAAAAAAAATAAAAAATAAATAAATAAAACTACAAGGTACATAACCATGAGAACAGTGCTTCTTCATTTTCCAGTGGAAAAGATAGAAAGTCAGCAAGTACGATAGGACACAATGTGATAACTAAGACAAAAGAGTGCCGTGATGGAAAGTAAAGCTAGAGTATTTCAAAGAGTAAAGTGGGCTGTCGATATGGGTTAAAGTTCTGCGATGCTCTTGTTTGAAGAAATTGGAAGCAATGGCTAAGAGCGTTGTGGAACAATAAGGGCAAATGGCTAAGCGTACGCTGCTGCCCACCAGGGCTGAAGATGATGCTCCAATATTATAGAGAGTTTTTGGTGACTGTTCAGGCAGCAAACTGTCTTTTTATTAATTTTTAAAATTTCATTTTGGAAGCTGCTAATCTGCACTGTTTACTCGGGTAATTAATTTTATTCCTTCTCAAGTCTCTGATGGGGTTGAAGATCAGATTGCTTAGTCTTACAATGAAGCTTAGTTGTTTAGAGGTTAAGATGTTTTAGGTCTAAATAGATGTTTTTAGCTGATAATGACAAGATATGATACATATTGGTTTACATTCAGAATTTTTTTCTTATTAATTTATTCTTGTTACATCTCAATGGCTATCCCCTCCCTTGTATCCTCCCATTCTTCCCTCCCTTCCATTTTCCCCTTATTCCCCTCCCCTATGACTGTTCCTGAGGGGGATTTCCTCCCCCTGTGTATGCTCATAGGGTATCAAGTCTCTTCTTGGTAACCTGCTATCCTTCCTCTGAGTGCCACCAGGTCTCCCCATCCAGGGGACGTGGTCAAATATGAGGCACCAGAGTTCATGTGAAAGTCATACCCCACTCTCCACTCAACTGTGGAGAATGTTCTGTCCATTGGCTAGATCTGGGTAGGGGTTAAGCCAAGGACAATACAGGCGGCAAACGTTAAACCCCTACGTTTCCGAATTTTAAATGCACCAAGATAGGAAAGATGTTTTCTTCAAGGCTACCAAGTACAAATAGCCAAATCACTATGAATGCAACATTTATATAATTCCAGATTGTTTCGTGGTTCTTGCTGTATGTAGTTTATTTTATATATGCATAATAATATTAATGTTTATGTGAAAAAATAAAAATATTTTTAAATGAAATTAAGAATCTTGCCAAAGGCCAGTAAGATGGCCCCATGAGTAATGGTGCTTGCTACCAAATTTGATGATCTGAGTTTAACAACCACCTCCCAATACACACCACACACACACACACACACACACACACACACACACACACACCCTAAATAGTGGAAGGAGAGAAGCAACTTTTGTACATTGTTCCTGACCTCCACATGGGTGAATCCCATACATGACTCTCTATCTCCACACAAAATAAATAAACACTCTTCAAATTGTTTAAGATCAAGCCGGGCACTCAGGGAGGCAGAGACAGATGGATCTCTGTGAGTTGGAGGCCAGCCTGGTCTACAAAGCAAGTCTAGGACAGCCATACCTACTTAAAACAACAACAAAATCAATATCTTTCTCATAGATTGTTACTAGAAGGCAAATGGTATCTCACATTCCCAACCCAACCTGTTTTATCCAGTGTGATGATAGAATGTATTAAATCTTACAGTCTTATAATCTTCTTCAATAGTGGACGGGTTCAGCCATGCTGGTTTCAAACTTCTAGGTGGAAAACGTTAGAATTAGATCAGACAAAGAAGTGAAGCTCCAATTTGTCCCTCTGGAGACCTTCCCCCAAGCCATCTTCACTTCTTATGTTCTATCCGCAACCATCTTTGGCATTGGACAATTAACTAACAGCGATGCTTAGTACTTATTTGGAATTGCATCATTTAGCTTTCTTTTACATAAGTCAATAAATGGCATATCCTTTCTAGTTTACAAGGTAAGAAATTCAAGCCATACCTAAATACTTTGTTGATTTCTTATGACCCATGACGGGGTGAAGGGTATAGTCAGTGGCCAATGATTCTGTGTCATGTACAAGGCTCTTTTTTTCATCTCCAGCATGAGAAAGCTCTACCTCCATACGCCCCACGTATCTTTCTTTGAACCACATTTTCACATGGCTCATGTGGTAGAAAAGCATATAAGAAGCAAGGTTTCCAAGACGGCATATTTATTCGAGGAATCTCTAAAGTAAAAAGAGAGAAATCACACCACTGCTGTTCACTCAGTTTTCTCCTGATGCCAGAGGGAGTAGAATGTCCCATGAAAACAGAAGGTATTTTATTCTTTTACTTCAAACAAAAGAAGAATGAAGGGGGGGGGAATGAAACAATTACAATGAATAAAATCTTTCTTTTGAGTTTCAGGTTTCTTTCAGTGCTCTAGTGAACTGACTGACGCTGGTTTGTGGGATTTATCACACAGATTCTAATCTGGTACTGTATTAGAGTTTACTAGGCCCTTTTAAATAGATATTTGGTCTTTTAATAGCAAAAAGTGTGGCTGACCATACTGTGCCATATAATTGTTTCAAGGGTTCAGAATGTGCGTAGGAAAGCTGAGTGCACAGGACGGTGATGATCAGTACCTTGTTATTATAATTCAAGGTGACTACCTGCATCTCACCTCTAACATCTGCAGGCAGAAACAGTTGCTAAGAACTTGATTTAGACAGACTGCAGTGTTCAAGGGTGACTTCTGATTATTAACCCCAACCTCACATGACCCAACCATCTGTTTTTTTTTTTTTTAATGCTTGAACCTATAAATTTGAGCACGACTAGAAAATAAAATCTCACAGTGGAGCAGAACCTCACTGTAAATTGTGATGGCTGCATTAATGTAGACCCCCAAACACTATGGAGCACTTCTACTCTGGATTCCTACAAGGTTTGCCTTTCTGTTTCTGTTTTCTGAGGAAATTATCTCATAATTTCTTACTGTTGTAAGAATGCTTACCCTTGTTTCCTCCTTGCTTACAGCTGATGTTTGTGTTTTACGCTTCGATGATAAGAGACAATTAGTGTGCCAGAATCTGCTCACATTTCCTTCAATAAATCTGCAGGGCAAACAACTTTCCCACCTTCCCTCTGGTTCCAGTGAAGGACGCGTCACTGCCCCATCACAACTGTCAGGCTGCATCCTTTATTAAGCATCCTTAAGGACACTGATTCTTAGACGTTCTGCCTCCTCTCCTCCTCAGTCACTCTCAATTAACATTGCCTTTGTGAAAACAAACACCGTCTTGTCTTTCTCTCTTATTTTTCTTCTTGTTTCTGTTTTGGTTTTGATGTGGCCTAGACTGACTACGGATGGATACTCCTGCCTCTGCCTCCAAAGTGGTGGGGACACAGCACTGCCCCAGCAAGGCAGGCATAACATCATTTGACTTAGTTTAAGTCTTTTGTTGTGGTTCTTTGTTCGGGCAGGGCCTCTCATAAAGTGTGGGCTGGCTTTGCTATCACTAAGGATTACCTTGAACTCCCAAGTGCAGTGAGCATGTTCATTTTTTACTTTCTGTTCCCTTTTGGGAACATGTTATTCACAGTAGAAGATTTCACTCCTTGTAACCTAGTGACCTAACTCTATCATATCTGCCTTCCATTTTATTTAACTGGAATAGATTTTCCCCATGTAACCAGAGACCTACATATGAATCTATTGATACTTAAGTCTATTTATCATATTTACTGTATATGGGAGTTCCTTGGGATCTTTTTAGAATTTTTTAAAAAATATATTTCATTAATTTATTCATATTACATTTCAATTATTGTCCCATCCCTTGTATCCTCCCATTCCTCCCTCCATCCCATTTTCCCCTTACTCTCCTCCCCTATGACCTTGACTGAGAGGGATCTCCCCCTGTATATGCTCATAAGGTATCAAGTCTCTTCTTGGTAACCTGTTATCCTTCCTCTGAGTGCCACCAGGCCTCCCCATCCAGGGGATGTGGTCAGATATGAGGCACCAGAGTTCGTGTGAAAGTCATACCCCAGTCTCCACTCAGCTGTGGAGAATGTCCTGTCCATTGGCTAGATCTGGGCAGGGGTTTGAAGTTTACTGCATATATTGTCCTTGGCTGGTGCCATAGTTTGAGCAGGACCCCTGGGCCCAGACCTGCCCATCATAATGTTCTTCTTGTAGGTTTTTAGGACCAGCTGGATCCTTCTTTTTCCCCATTCTCCCATGCTTCTCTCACCTAGAGTCCCAATAGGAAGTCTTCCCTTCTGTCCCACTTTCCTGGTAAGTGAAGACTTTCATGGGACATGCCCCTTGGGCTAGTGTCCCTTGGGCTCTTTAAAAAAAATAAGGATTAAAATTGGGACCTACAATGGTGCCAGGAATTATGCATTGTTCAAAAGATCTTATCTCAGGTCAATAAATTTTTTGTGGGTGCCCACTTCTCATTACGTAGAATTACATGCAAAGAAAATCTCAGTGATGATTGTCTACACTGGGTACCTGTGGGCATGTTTCTGGTATGTGGTGCTAATTGAGTTAATTGGTGTGTAAGATCCAGCCTACTGTGAGTGGCACCATCTCCTACTCCTAGGAGTCCAGACCTAGACAAAAGTGCAAGGTAGCATGTGTGCGGTCACTCCTCTCTGCTATTAATTGTGGATGTGAAGAACCAGTTGTTTGAAGTTTTTACTTTGACTTCCATATATTGTTGGGCTGTAATCTGGATTGTAAACTGAAACTGAGTCCTTTCTCCCCTTAATTGTTTTTTGCCAGGATATTTATCACAGCAGCGGGAGGAAAAGTAAGATGTTTCTTCTTTGTGTATTTTTCCATCCTCTATTAAAGGTTGAACTCCACAAAGCCCTTTCCGCCTCATCTAAAGTGTATGTGGCATGAATTTTTTTCATAGTTTATCTACTCACACCATTTGTTGTTTCTTTCTTGTTGGTGGTGCGCTGTCACCCTAGGGGGTACACTCCAAAGAATGGAAACACTCTCTTCTCTATGCAAGCGTGAAGTTAGACCTGTGCTAGCTATTTATTAAACATTTTCTTAAATAATGCCTAAATAAGTAATTATGTAAGACCATATTCTTCAAGCACTAAGTGAAGAGCTTTCAAAAGTGTATTTGGAGATTTTGATTGCTTTTGTGCTTTTTGTTTGTTTGTTTGTTTTTCGCTCTGTTTCGTTTCACCTGAACTCGGTGCCATGGTGAATTCTCTGCTCCTGTCCTCAGTCTCCACTCACTTTTACATTTCTACTCTTACTTCCCACTGGTGATTGTTGAAAGAACACAGCAAGGTCCAACTTGTCCACGGAGACCCCTAGGTCAGAACCCACTAGTTTCTGTTCACAGAACCACACGGGTTATTTTTGAAGACCTTTCATTTAGCAGCCAAGTAGCTTCAGTTTACCTGGTTCTCCGTGGTATTTGTCATACCCTGAACTAGTTACGCTTTTCCTTCTACTTAGAATCTTCCAGCTCAAGGTAGTAACAGTTCTGTGTAGCTTAAGAATGGTTTCTGAATAATGCTGACAACCCATTTAATGCCAAATACATACCTGTGCTCTATGAAAATACTCCTTGTAAACAAGAACAGTTTTCTTTGTAATTTTCATTGTGTTGATTTTAATAATAGGGAAATTATACTAGATGATGTAACTTGTCCAAGGTCACTTGAGGGAAAAAAAAACAGGAAACTGTCAATGCACAGTTAGTGCTCCTAGCATTTTGATATCCTATCCTCCTGGCCCCTTCCCACTTCTCCAACATAGTCATCTCTAACATACAATATGATTTTCTCACACAGCAAAAGTGTGGCAACTGTTGGCATAGTGTCATATCTATATCTTTCCCAGAACATGAGCCAGAAAATAACTAAATCCCTAATGATTCCATACCTCACTTGTCTTTGTAGAAACTACCTATTCTGAGCACTGTGTAACATCAGTCCACTAAGATTCTAATCCTTTTCTCAAAACTTTGCATCCTACACAGTGTAGGAAAACTCATGTCTCACTTTTGGAATGATACAATCAAGGTGCTCATAGGTTTTCTCATCTTTGTGGTATTATTTGAGATTAGTTATCATGAATAATATGACAATAAAAATCTTAAAGGAATCTAGGAACAATACACAAAGAACCATTTTCTCTTTAAATTTGCCATAGCTTTTACTGTAGGAAATAAAAAGAAACATTGAAATAATTGGCAAAATGATAAAAATATATTCTACCTTAGATGGTTTAGGAAATCAATTCAATCCTCAAAGTGGGAAAGAGGTTCGAAATAGAATTCACTGTTCTTGTTATACAGGGGAAGCTAGACCCACAAACTTCTCAATAAACTCTCAAAATAATTACACAGTTGGGAAATATATCCTACCCAGTCATGAAAATAAGGGGAACAAGCCTGTCATAAAAATCGACTATTACAAACAGCATGGAAGAGAAATGGGAATTACCTTCTAAAATCATGCTGGATCAAGACACACACACACACACACACACACACACACACACACACAATACATGCATATATATATGACTCATGAAAACCTCAAAGCAATAAATCAGCACCAAGGCAGGTATCAAGCTGGATGCTGTCTGAACAAGTGAAACTAAAGGCACATCAATTCCTGGTAAATGGGCCTTCCTTCCCAAGGTGGATGTAGCTTGCACAGAAAGGCCTCACCGGGGGCCCAAAGCTAGCATTGCATCTTTCAGAAATTCCTTTGGCTTTACAGGAGAATTTGCCCTGCCATGAATAACTCCCATTTGATGCTCACAGGACTTCAGGACATATCTCTGTTTTGCTTCACTTGTGTTTCTTTTTCCTTCTTTTCTGAATTCACCAGGACCATTTTGCTTTGTATAAAATTATTCATGATGTGAAGTTCAGTTCTGACCACCTTAGCACTTGAACATGGCCGAGAACAATGGCTTGTTACATGTAATGAGGACACTTCATTAAATGGCAGCAGTGTGTATAATAAAATGATAATAAGGAAAATGAATACACCTGTTGATATTAACTTACACTAGCTCCAAGTGATGGTTTTAGAGCTTTCAATTTGTATTTTATAAATATTATTATTGGTTGTCTGTATATTTTGTGAGGATGTGATGTGAGGTCGGGGCACATGTGTACCACAGCTCAGGACCTCAGGAGAGGTCAGAAGACAACCTAATGTCATTTCTTTCCTGCCACCTTTACTTGGGTTTAAGGATAGAACCTGTGACTTACCAATATTTTTGTCAGCCACTTGTGGTATAGGCGGGAAATATTTTGAAGATGACTTAATATCAAGGTATACAAGGCGGACCTGCAATCCCAGCTGCTCGGGAGGATGAGGTAGAATCATCTGAATGTAAAAGACTGCCTGAGAAAGAGAGTTTGAGACTCCTTTGAAACATTTAACCAGAGTCTGTGTCTAAAAAAAATGGATAAAAGGATTGTACCATTGTGTTTGCCTAAGATGTGCAAGGTTCTAAGTTGAATTCCTAATACTTGAAAAAAATACAGAAATGAAGGAAGGAAAGAAGGAAGGCAGGAAGGAAGGAAGGTGATTTTGTACAGGAAGAGTACTTGGTCCACTGGCTGTCTGAGTTCTTTGTAAAGACTGCATTAGTTAACTCAGTCATCAGAACATCCAGTGATAGCATTTCATTCCCCACTATTCTACTCTGTTAAATTTACCCAGTATCTCTCTATTCTTTGGAAATAAAAGGGTACAATAGCCCTTTACCTCTGAATAAGAAGTGTTTCTATAAAATGAGTAACTGCCATTCATTTGGAAAGATATTAAATTATAAACTACATAAAAATATACTTGTGCTTTCTGTTTGCTAGTTTTTAAATTAAATTTCAAAAACGATCTCTTTAAATGTTAAATTTATTAGCAGATCATAAATAGAGAAAGAAGTTTGTCTTTCGTTTATTTCTGCTCCAACAGTGAGCCCAGTTATGGTCCTCTGTTAGGCACAGCAGTTCTACTGTGATATACTCTCACTTCACTTCCTGGCAAATAACCATTGTTCATCTCAGAGTTTTGTGGAGTTGGTAGAAGAGTTTAGCAACACCTATACCTAGTATATATGAGAAATTTCAATCCTGAATGTTGACTGTGTAATGAATCATATGTGAAATCGTGGGTTGGGTTGGTTTCAAAATTACATGTAGGATCATTTATTATGTTTTTATTTGAGTATATAATTAAGTTATGAGTTGGTAAATAAATTTTCATCATCACTTGACACTTTAAAAAAAAGTTAACTCATAGATATCTCTAGTTGTTACCACAGATAGTTGCTGGTAATTTGTATGAAGCTTAGGGGACTGTATCTATCTTGCTTTGATAAATGTTGAGTTCCTTGAATTTTAAATAGCTAAAATATGCTGGTTTTTCTTTATGTACTACTAGATAAAGGCAGTAATAAATTGTCCCTTGAAAAAGTTTAAGTGAGTAGACATAATGTTTTGTTTATAGTTTCTGTTTCCCATAAAAGTTTGTGGTCATACATTTTACTACTTACTATCAAAATTTTTATCATTTAGAGTAACTCCCTAAGCTTGTGTTTTAATTTATGTATTTTAAATTCTTTATCTTAGTTACTTGTCTGTCATGGCCAAACAGCTTCGCTTCTTGAGAGGGAATCGAGGCTATAACTGCTTAACTCACCGTAGTCATCAACATACGTCCCATTTTTATTGACATGCAGAATCTACGCACAGAATAGACAGTATAGCCTAAGACAACACTGGAAAAACCATTCCTCCTTACACAGAGAAACGCAGAAAGCTTAAGTAACTTAGTTTTGTGATGGCCTCCAGTGATGGGGTAATACATGACAAATGCTTATTAGAAACTTAAAAGAAAATTTGGGGGCTATAGCTTGAGTGGCTTAATTGATAATTCATCTCCAAACATCTTAGGTCAGGAACAGTACACGTGTCAGCGAAGCAGGAGAAGGTGCCCCTGTGTCTCTAGCAGGGGTTCAGCCCTTCACAGAACTCTGTCTCTGTGAGAAGGTCACATCACAGCTGGAAAGGCAGAATCAGCACAAGGTTTCACAGGAATGACTAATACGTTTTCGAAAGGAGCAGTGCCTCACTGAAATTAACAGGTAGTGGCCTTTCATATTTTATGACTTCTTGTTTGTCTAAGTATAAGAAAACAAAACACTCCACGAGCTCATCAATTAACAGAGTGGATGGTAGTGGACTTCTAGAGCCACTAGTTGATGCACATCTCACCCCCCCCCCAAAAAAAAACCTGATTCAAATTATAGAGCATGAAGCAAATAATAAATAATACAGCATAGACAGCACTATTAATTATAAAGCAGCTGTCAATTGAGGTCACCTTATTTTTGGATTTTAAATAACATTTAATAGAGTTCTTGCCTCTCACGCGGCATAGTCTAATGGCCTCTTATGGACTTCTGTGGACTTGGCAGAGGGATTTATGTATTTTTAGTCATCTTTAGCTAAAAGTTCCACTGTTGGTGGAAATCATGAACAAGGTCAGCTTCCTAGTGATATGCAATGTTATCCCAGGAGACGTCAGAGGAATCAGGCAGACATACAAGCATGAGACCAGGACACGCTGGGCTTATTAAAAGAACACAAAGGAGGCCAGCGAGTCTATACTGGAGTGACCAAAGAAAGAGAGATATTGAAGTAGACGTGTCAGCAGGACACTAGGTTAGAACTCTAAGATAAGATGAATTATGAAAAAGTATCTTCAAGGCTGAGCATTCTGGGGGCATCTTAGAACAAGGAATCCCACCTGACCTTTTCCGGCAGTTACATTCTTATAAAAATAATGTCGGAGTACCACGCTGTGCTTTTTCTTCCATCCTTGGCATGGACCTCTTTGTTTCTCAGTCCTCCACAGTGGAGTCCACTTCAGCTTTTACGCAGGCTTATCCAGTGCAGAGGGCTGGCCATCCTGCCTCTGGCTAGCCACTGACAAAGGTAAGAGAACTGTGCAAACCAGCATCAGCCTGAATGGAATTATGCATGCTTTAGTATACATGGCACAGAGACAAAACAAAGAAAAAACTTTTAATATTACCACAAATTCCCAAATGCACATCTCTGCCTTTTGTAAGCAATGTTTTGCTTTCCTAGGGAGGCTTGCCTATTTTCCCTAGAGAAGACAGGTCTATCCACCAGGATCACACAAAGCCAGACTAAAGCAATCAGAAATAGGTAGTTTTATCTAGAAAGGAGTCTGCTGCCAATCACTTCCCATGGAACAGAGCAGCAAAGCGTTCATACCTACTGAGTATTTCTCTTTTTTATATTTTTTATTTATTATAATTTATCCACATTACGTCCTGATTCTTGTACCCTCGCTCTTATCTTCCCAATCAGCCCTCTTTCCCTCTTCTTACCTCTGATGGGGAGGGTCTCCTCCCCGACCATCTGACCTCAGCCTATCAGGTCTCATCAGGATAGTCTGCATCCCCTTCCACTGTTCCCACGTGGGTCCCACGGACCAAATTCAGGTTGTTAGGCTTAGCATCGAGTGCCTTCACTCAACGTATCAAATGATGGCTCTAAAACCTGCTGAAAACTTATACTAGTCCACATACTTTTTGGACTCTTAAAAGAAAGTGACATTCTATCATGATGATCTAAATTCATGTGATTTTGGATTTTTACCTTCTTTGTAGCTCAAAAAGTACCATAGTCTGGAGTCTCAGAAAATGTAACTGAAGAAAGTCAACTTGATCCTTTACAGGAAGTAGAAGGTATGATAAAGACAAATGCAGAGATCCCCTAGACAAATGCAGAGATCCCCTAGACAAATGCAGAGATCCCCTAG
>OU015747.1:2282923-2295412 GCA_907169655.1 Acomys percivali | reverse complement strand
CTCTCTCTCTCTCTCTCTCTCTCTCTCTCTCTCTCTCTCTCTCTCTCTCACACACACACACACACACACACACACACACACACACACAGAGAGAGAGAGAGACACAAACACACCAGTAACAAACAAACACACAATATAGAATTCCAAATCTTTTAACATTCTTGTTATGTGCACTAAGCAATCATGGAAAAGAACCCTCTCAGTGACCTAGATTCAAGTTAAGAGCCATTTAATTCTACTAAGCTTTGAAGAGATTCCCACTGAAGGTAGAGCCATTGATGGGGTGCCTGCATGCCGCCTTCACATTCCAATCTCTTTGGCATGGGAAGGTACTATGAAGGCTACACAAAGAGAAATGTGGACAGCAACCCAGCCACAAAACCCTCAACCTGTATGCAATCTGTCCTGCCTGCAAGATGTGCTGGGCCATACTTGTGGAGTGGCCACCCAATGTCTGGTTTTTGTTGAGGTCTATGTCCTACATTGTCTGGATGACCAGAGACTAGAGACTGGAGAGCCCAGAGACCTGGGATAGAACCAAACATGACTTGAAAAAAATCAATGAAATGATTTTTAATAATACTCTGCTATATTTGTAACTGTTATCATCACTGGCCAGTTATCATCAGAGAGGCTTCCTCTGGCAGAATATGGAAGCAGGTCAAGAGACCTACAGCCAAACATTGTGTGGGGAGAGAGTGAATTGGAGGTCTCTTTCAGGTCTCCTCCCTTGGAGTTTGGAGAATCCTGCAGAAAAGGGGGAAAGATTGTGGGGGTCAACGGGAACGCAGGACACCAGGAGAACACAGGGCACCCAATCAAGTAAGCAGAGCCCAAAGCAGCAAGTCTATGGCTTGCATGGGTCTGCACCATGTCCTCTGCATGGATGTTATGGCTCCTAGCTAGGTGTTTTTATGTGGGACTCCTAACAGTGGGGCAAATGTGTCTCTGTCTCTTTTGTCTGCTCTTGGGAATATTTTCTCCTATTTGATTGCCTTGTCCAGCCTCAATATAATGGCTTTCGTCTTGACTTATTGTATCATTTTTTTTTGTCAAAATTGTTGGCTATATTTTGGAGGCCTGTTCATTTCTCTCATCTGAGGTTGAGATGTACTGTATGAGACAAGAATTTATTTTCAATAAAAAGTAAAAATCAATTATTAAGAAAAGTTATTTGGCATTTCAATAAACAAGAACTCATGCTTAATGTTTATCATATTGCATTATATTCTTTAAAATTAGAAAATAATATGACAAAAGTAAACTATATCCATGAAAGGAACCAAAGGGAACTGGTTTGATATAAATATTCATGTTCTCCTAAATTAACTTGTTCAACTAGTGACCAGTTTGAGATGTTCTTGTTTCATTCTGCTGCTGTTATGGCAAAACAGTGACCAAAATGAACTTGGAAAAGACAGGATTTGTTTGAGCTTCCATTTCCAGGTCACTGTCCATTACTGAGGAAAACCACAGAAAGGAACGCAGTACAGAAACCCAAAGAAGTGTTGGCATTTCCCGGCATCATTACCTCTGACCATGGAATTCGCAACAGGAAACCTGGAAATGCTGTTAGCTAGCTGGATCGATCTTTGGTTCATGTTTAGCTAGATTTCTTATATATCCTACAACTACCTACTAAGGAACTGGCATTATCAATTGAGACTATTTATGAAACGACTCCGTGCTGTGTCAAGTTAACAGTTAAAGCTAACTGGGGCATATCAACACAAGATGTGGAACTGTGGGAAATTATTAAGGTCCCAGATTATGCAAGAGGCCTTAGAGAGCTGCCCTGCTAGGACCTCCATGTGGACTCCTCACAATGAGAAGCAAGTGTTCAAAGGGGACAGGGGCACAGTAGACAACCAGCTGTTCCCTTGGGCTCCATCTCTTTAGACTTCAGAAGGATCAAAAATAACATTTTTCTTCTTGGTTAAGTGCCCAGTTTATGGCATTTTGTTGTAGCATCTTGAGCAAGATTTTCTTGAGAACATTATTGCGAAATTATTTTCCAATTGAACAGGCTAGTACACACTATCATTTCCATAGTGTTCTAAACACTCAATATGATGCAATTAGCAATTTTATAACACATCAAAAGGCTGAAAACTGGGACATCTAAGTTAAAATTTTATTTACTATTTCTTAAATGTGTGAAAATAGGAATACAGTTTGTAATTATAAATATCTCTGTGTACTTTTAGAGGCTGGGGTGATGAATTTGATATGCTACAAGTGTTACTGTGCTTTATTAATCACTCATGTAAACATGCCATTATGGTTGCAAATCTGTTTAATAATAATTTTAATGACAATCTCTATACTGCTATTGGGCCCAATATTATGTTGTTAATATCTATAACAAATATGCAACCAAAATATAATGGATTTCTTCCTAATTATACAGGTTTACAATTCCAATAACTTAAGTTTGACACAACTTTATGAATTGAGTTCTCTGCATAACCAAAATTTGGTATGTTGGAACCCTTGGACCCTACATAGCTTTTTTGAAGATCAGCCTGTTAAAGGAGAAGTTAATTTATATAAACTTGTAAGAGACACATTTACTCTGACAGGTCCAACTACCCAAAACATCAAGACAAAGGTCTTGCTCTCCAGGTGATAACATGGAAAAATCTACATGAGAACACAAGAATAGTCATTCGCAATTTGTGAAGGAATGTCGAGTCTCATAAATGTAAACTTAATTTGTTTTCTCATATTGATAAAGGATAGAAGAATCCAATTGTTGGACAATAGCTATGTGCTGTTTAAGCCATGCTGTTTATGCTGTTTTTTAAATGACAGCTTAAGCAGACTAGTACATGTATTAAAACATCATCTAATATAATGTTAACTGATGTACATAGTGAAAATAAAATTCTTTTTTTTCAACAACTCCTTTAACATTATAATCCAAAACAATGATTTTTTTCATTCCATGAAATGTAAATATACTGTTAAAATAATAAAAATGCTGTTAAAAATAAAAATAGTGTTCTCAGCATATAAAGAATTTAATATGCTATAAGAATTATTTGCTGCTGAATATACATCATAATGGCCTGACCATAAATTAAATGTCCATGACCATAATTACTGTGTGGCTCAAGTTTATGTTAATGTTGTTCTCTAGAGTCAGCAGACAACTAAAGCACAGTGTCTGACTTCCTAATGATACACAGGAATAATCATCATAACTTCAATGTGACATCACATTATCTTTTCAGGAATTTACTGCATAGTATTTATATTATCTTTACTGGCATTTAGGTAAGACATTCCAATACCTTAGAAGGCCAGTTTGCTTTTAAGGTTTCACTATCTTATTTGGAGGGTAAGGACACAGGCAGCCTTCCTCAATGTCTAGGAGATAAATGCTGACCACTTGGGGTGGAAATTTTCATGTTTCTTCATTACGTGTTTTGTTCTGAATGAGAATAACATTGTTGACCCCTTTAAGAGCAGTATTAGTGGCAATCCCCGTAAGTGAGGTAGATGTGATCAGCAAATGATAATTTTTATTCAGCTTTAGAATTACCCCATAGACAAATCTAGGTCCTAATAATTACTTGCATGTTGTGCCTTCTGATATGCAACCTCAAAGCCCACTGAGCTTTATTCCATTATTAAAGAGTCCAGGAGTCATTGGTTAATGAATTCTCAAATGAGAAATGACAGACAATTACATTTGTTCTTCATTCTGTCTCTCTGGATTTCATTTTTAATGTTGCAAGGGCCTCTGGCTTCTTCATGTACTTGGTGTCAAATCACTCTAAAGAGAAGGAAATTCAGGCTGCCCAGCAGTGCATAAGGCACAATAAGGGCATGAGGACACATCAGGAGCCCCGCCTCACCCTGGAAGGCCAGTACCAGGAGCTAAGATGAAGGAGCGCGCACTGTCGTCTGAGCACCTGATGTTTACTTCTCAGTTCTCTCACGGTTAGGAAACTTTATTCAAATTGTACTCTAAGATGTTCTTTCCTATAGAAAGGGTACAGGGTTGTGTGTTAAGGAAAAGAAACAATAAATCGTCCTATGGGAGTGTGGAATAATGCAGTGCCTCATGCTGTTTAAGGCTATTTCCAGAGGGGGGATGAATAAAACACAATTCAAGCTAGCAATATGTTTTTTATAAAAGGACAAGAACTGGTTTATTTTTCTTTCTTATTCATTTATTTCTTTAATCAGTTTACATCTTCTTCACAGCCCTTCCCCTCCTCCTTTCTCAGTTGTAGCCTCACATCCCCATTACACCTTCCCTGTCTCCTCAGAGAAAGGCAGCCTCCCCCTGATGGGTACCAACCCACCCCGGTACATAAAATCTCAGCAAAACTAAGTACATCCTTTCCCACTGAAGCCAGAGAAAGAAACCCAGCTATGGGAAAGGGATCCAAAGACAGGCAACAGAGTTAGAGTCAAACCCCTCCGCAATTGTTAGGGGACCAATGTAAAGAACAAGATGCATATTCGCTACAGATGTGTAGGGGGCCTGGGTCCAGCCCATGTTGCTCTTTGGTTGGCGGTTCAGTCTCTGTGATCCCCAATGGGCCCGGGTTAGTTTACTCTGTAGGTCTCCTTGTGGTGTGCTGGGCCCCTCTGCCCTCTCAGTCATTCCGCTCTCTCTTTCACAAGACTCTCCAGGCTCTGCCAATTGTTTGGCTGTATGTCTCCGTATCTATTTCCATCAGCTGTTAGATGAAGCCTCTGAGAAGACAATTACACTAGGCTTCTGTCTGCAAGCATAACGGATTATCATTGATAATGTCAGGTGTTGACCCTCTCTTAAGGAGTGGATCTCTAGTTGAGCCATTGGTCATTCCTTCAATCTCTGCTGTATATTTATTCCTACAATTCCTGTAGGCAGAACAAATTTTGGGTGGAAGACTGTGTGGGTGGGTTGGGGCCCCACTCCCTCCACTGGAAGCCCCCGCCTGGCTACAGGTAGTGTGGTGACTACCGGCTCCTTATCCCCCACTGCTAGAAGTGTCAGGTAGGCTCACCTGGAGCTTCCCAGATCCCTGTGATGTATCCCCACAGATTTACATTTTTTTCCTTATACTCTCCCTGTACTCTTCACATCTATAAAAAAAAAAAATCATGCATTTTATGTAGATTTTGCAATTTTGTGGAGTATAGGCTTTTGAAGAAAAACTTACTGATTCTTTGGAGTCCCTCTGTCTGTTGTTATGTGCCCCCTTTTCATGTCTGATTTTGTTAATTTGGATACTGTCTCTCTTGCCTTTTAGTTAGTTTGGCTAACAGTTTGTCTATATTGTTGTGTTTTTCAAAGAATTAGCTCTTGGTTTTGTTGATTCTTTGTATTTTTCACTTTGTTTCTAATTGATTGATTTCAGCCCTGAGCTTGATTATTTTCTGTTGTCTACTCCTCTTGGTGTGTATGCTTTCTTTTGTTCTAGAGCTTTCAGGTGTGCTGTTAAATTGGTAGTATAAGATCTCTCCTATTTCTTGATGAAACCACTTAGTGCTATGAACTTTCATCTTAGCACTGCTTTCATTGTGTCCCATGAATTTGGGTATGTTGTTTTTTCATTTTTATTGAGTTCTAGAAAGTCTTAATTTTTTTTCTTTATTTACTCCCTGACCCAATAGTCATTGAGTAGAGAGTTGTTCAGCTTCCATAAGTTTGTAGGATTTCTGTTGTTGTTGAAGGAAATTCATCTTTAATTCATGGTGGTCTAATAAAATACAAGAAGCTATTTCAACTTTCTTGTATCTTTTGAGGTTCGTTTTTTGACCAACTGTATCATCAGCTTTAAAGAAGGTTCTGTGAGGTGATGAGAAGAAGGTATATTCTTTTGTTTTTAGATGTTATGTTCTGTACATATGTTAGGTTCATTTGATTCATAACATTGTTTAGTTTCATTATTTCTCTGTTTTGTTTCTGTTTTTATGCCCTGTCTATTGGTGAAAGTATGGTGTTGAAGTCTCCCACTATTATTATGTAGGATTTAATGTGTGATTTTAGGTTATTTTAGGTTATTATGTTTCTTTTATGAATGTGGGTACCCTTGCATTTGGGGCATAGATGTTCAGAATTGAAGTGTCCTCTTGGTGAATTTTCCTTGCAATAAGTATGAAGTGTCCCTCCCCAAGTCTTTTAATTAATTTTTGGCTCAAAGTCTATTTTGCTAGATATTAGAATAGCTATGCTAGCTTGTTTCTTTGGCCCATTTTCTTAGAAAAACTTTTTTCAGCCTTTTACTCTGAAATAATGTTTATCTTTGTTGCTGAGGTATGTTTTTTCCTACACAGCAGAATGAAGGATCCTGTTTTCACATCCATTCTATTGACCTTTGTCTTTTTATTGATAATTGAGTCCACTGATATTGAGAGATACTAATAACTAATAATTGTTAATTCCTGTTGTTTTGATGTTGATGATGGTAGTGTGTGTGCGTGTGTGTGTGTTGTGTGTGTGTGTGTGTGTGTGTGTGTGTGTTTACACATGCTCATGTGCACAAATGCATGATTCTCTTCTCTTGGTTTTGCTGGGGTCAGGTTATTTATTTCCCATGTTTTCTTAGGTGTAGTTAAACTTCCTGGAGTTGGAATTTTCCATCTAGTAACTTATATAGAGCTGGATTTGTGGATAGATATTGTTTAAATTTCTTTTTTGTCATTGAGTATCTTGTTTTCTCCTATCTATGCTGATTAAAATTTTGCTGAGTACAGTAATCTAGGCAGACATCTGTGGTCTCTTAGAGTCTGCAAAATATCTGGCCAGGTTCTTCTGGCATTTAGAGTCTCTGTTGAGAAGTCAGGAGTAGTTCTAATACATCTGCCTTTGTATGTTACATGGCCTTTTTCCCTTGCTGGCTTTAAAATTCTTTCTTTGTTTTGTACATTTAGTGTTTTAATTATTATATGGCAGGAATATTATCTTTTCTGGTCCAAACTATTTGGTGTTATATAAGCTTCCTGTATGCTTATAGACATTTCTTTCTTCAGGTTAGAGAAGGTTTCTTCTAATATCTCTTTCCTTTATTCCTATCATCCTTAGGTTTTATTTTTTATTTTATTTTTTCTACTTTACATCGCAATTGTGGCCCACCCTTGTTGCATCCCAATCCCCCCCCCCCCCCCTTATAACCTCTTCCTCCCTCCCTAGTCCTCAGAAAGGGGAGCCCTTCTCCCCTAACATTTGACCTCAGCTTATCAAGTCATCTGGATTGCCTGTATCCTCTTCCTCTGTTGCCTGGCAATGTGTGGGGGCCAAGCAATATCAGAAGTACTCACTACTCCCCATATTATGGGAACCAAAGGAACTGTGCTGCATATATATTACATCTGAGCAGATGGTCTAGGTTCACACCATGCGTGGTCCTTGGTTGCTGCATCAGTCTCTGCAACAGCCCCAGACTTCAACTGGATTTGTTGGCTCCATTGGTCTCCTTGTGGAGCTCCTGACCCCTCCAGGTTGCTTCCCCAACTCTTCCATAAAACTCCTTGTGCTACACCCCAGAGTTTGGCTGTGTGTCTCAGCATCTGCTTGGATCCCCTGATGGGTGGGGTCTTTCAGAGGACCTCTATGGTAGGCTGAATAGTATTTCACTGTGTAAATGTACCACAGTTTATTTTCCATTCTTCTTTTGTGGGACATCTAAGGTGTTTCCAGATTCTGACTATTATGAATAAAGCTGATATGAACATAGTTGAGCAAATGTCCTAGTTGATCTTGATTCAATTCGGTAATTGGTAGCTATCAAGAAAATTGTCTAGGTCACTTATATTTTCAAGTTTTGGAGAAGGTTCTGTAAGGTGCTAAGATGAAAATATATTCTTTTCTGTTTGGATGAAATGTTCTGCAGATATCTTTTAGGTCGATTTGATTCATGACATCTATTAGTTTCATTATTTCTCCATTTACTTTCCGTCTTGATGATCTACCCATTGGTGAGAGTGGGTTGTTGAAGTCTCCCACTATTAATGTGTGGAGTTCCATGTGTGACTTAATCTTCAGTAAAGTTATTTTGATGAATGTGCTGCTTTTGTGGAATGGATGTTCAGAATCAAGATGTCCTGTTGCTGTATTTTTCCTTTTTTGAGTATAAAGTGTCCTTCCCCATCTCTTTTGATTAGTTTTGTTTGAAAGTCTGTTTCCTACTAAACTAAGAAATAACATCACTAACCAATGCCATAAATCAAATGAATCTAACAGATGTGTACAGAACTTTCCACCCAAACACAAAAGACTATACTTTCTTCTCAGCACCCCATGGAGCCTTCTCCAAAATTGATCACATCGTAGGTCACAAAGCAAGCCTCAACAGATACAAGAATATTGAAATAATACCTTGTATCTTATCAGATCACCATGGTCTAAGGCTGGACTTCAACAACAACAGAAATAACAAAAAGCCTACTCACACATGGAAACTAAACAACTTTCTACTTAATGACACGTGGGTCATGGAAGAAATAAAGGAAGAAATAAAAGACTTCCTGAAATTCAATGAAAATGATGGAACAACATACCCAAATTTATGGGACACATTGAAAGCAGTGCTAAGAGGAAAATTCATAACACTAAGTGCCTTTAAAAAGAAATTGGAAACATCCCACATAAGCAACTTAACAACATATCTGGAAGCTCTAGAAAAGAAAGAAGCAGAATCACCCAAGAGAAGTAGACATCTGAAAATAACCAAACTCAGGGCTGAAATCAATAAATTAGAAACAAAAAGAACAATTCAAAGAATCAACAAAACCAGGAGCTGGTTTTTCGAGAAAATCAACAAAATAGACAAACCGTTAGCCAAACTAACTAAAAGGCAGAGGGACAGTATCCAAATCAACAAAATCAGATGTGAAAAGGGAGTCATAACAACAGACCCCGAAGAAATACAAAGAATCATAAGATCCTACTTTAAAGGCATATATGCCACAAAATTTGAAAATCTAAGGGAAATATACATTTTTCTGGATAGATTCCACTTGCCAAAATTGAATCATGATCAGATAAACAAATTAAATAGGCCTATTTCTCCTATAGAAATAGAAGCAATCATTGATAGTCTCCCAAGCAAAAAAAGCCCAGGGCCAGATGGTTTCAGTGCAGAATTCTATCAGACCTTCAAAGAGGAGCTAATACCGATACTCTTCAAGCTACTCCAAAGGATAGAATTGGATGGAACATTACCAAATTCTCTCTATGAGGCCACAGTCACATTGATACCTAAACCTCACAAAGACCCAACAAAAAAGGAGAACTTTAGACCAATTTCTCTAATGAATATAGATGCAAAGATACTCAATAAAATACTCGCAAAACGAATACAAGAACATATCAAAGATATCATTCATCATGACCAGGTAGGCTTCATTCCAGGAATGCAGGGATGGTTTAATATACGGAAATCCATCAATGTAATCCACCATATAAACAAACTAAAGAAAAAAAAAACACATGATCATCTCCTTAGATGCAGAAAGCATTTGACAAAATCCAACACCCATTCATGTTTAAAGTGTTGGAGAGATCGGGGATACAAGGTACATTCCTAAAAATAATAAAGGCGATATACAGCAAGCCAATAGCCAACATCAAATTAAATGGAGAGATACTCAAGGAAATCCCTCTAAAATCGGGGACCAGACAAGGCTGCCCACTTTCCCCATATCTCTTCAATATAGTTCTTGAAGTTCTAGCCAGAACAATAAGACATCAAAAGGAGATCAAGGGGATTCAAATGGGAAAGGAGGAAGTCAAATTATCCCTATTTGCAGATGATATGATAGTGTACATAAGCGACCCCCAAAATTCCACCAGAGAACTCCTTCAGTTGATAAGCATGTTCAGCAAACTGGATGGTTACAAAATTAACTCAAAAAAATCAGTAGCCTTCCTATATACAAATGACAATCATACAGAGGAAGAAATTAGGAAATCTACACCCTTCACATTAGCCACAAGCAATTTAAAATACCTAGGAGTAACTCTAACCAAGCAAGTGAATGACTTGTTTGAAAAAAACTTTAAGTCCCTGAAGAAAGAGATTGAAGGTGACTTGAGAAGATGGAGGGATCTCCCTTGTTCGTGGATCGGGAGAATCAACATAGTAAAAATGGCCATTTTACCAAAAGCAATTTACAGATTCAGTGCAATCTCTATCAAAATACCTACACAATTTTTTAAAGACATTGAAAGGTCAATTCTCAACTTTATATGGAAAAACAAAAAACCCAGAATAGCTAAAACAATCTTATACAATAAAAGATCCTCAGGAGGAATCTCCATGCCTGATCTCAAGCTGTACTATAGAGCAATAGTAATTAAAACAGCATGGTACTGGCATAGCAATAGGCTGGTTGATCAGTGGAATCAAATTGAAGACCCAGATATGAATCCACACACATATAGTCACCTGATTTTTGACAAAGAAGCCAAATCTATTCAATGGAAAAAGGATAGCATCTTCAACAAATGGTGCTGGTCTAACTGGATTTCTACATGTAGAAAAATACAATTGGACGCATACTTGTCACCATGCACAAAACTCAAGTCCAAATGGATTAAAGACCTCAATATAAAACCAGAGAAACTAAATCAGTTAGAAGAAAAAGTGGGGAAGAGCCTGGAACACATTGGCACAGGAGACAACTTCCTGAACAGAACACCAACAGCCCAGGCCTTAAGGTCAACAATTAATAAATGGGACCTCATGAGGCTGAGAAGCTTCTGTAAGGCAGGGGACACTGTCAACAGAACAAAGCGACTGCCTACAGACTGGGAAATAATCTTCACCAACCCTGCATCTGACAAAGGTCTAATATCCAAACTATATAAAGAACTCAAGAAATTAAATACCACCAAACCAAATAACCCAATTGAGAAATGGGCCTCAGAATTAAACAGAGAATTCTCAACAGAGGAATATCAAATGGCTGAGACACACTTAAAGAAATGCTCAACCTCCTTAGTCATCAGGGAAATGCAAATCAAAACAACTCTGAGATTCCATCTTACACCCATTAGAATGGCTAAAATCAAACATTCAAATGACAACATATGCTGGTGAAGATGTGGAGAGAGGGGAGCACTCCTTCATTGCTGGTAGGAATGCAAACTAGTACAGCCACTTTGGAAATCTATCTGGTGCTATCTCAGAAAACTGGAAATAGGGCTTCCTCAAGACCCAGCTATTCCACTCCTAGGAATATACCCAGAAGATGCTCCAGCACACAGCAAGAAAATTTGCTCAACCACGTTCATAGCAGCCTTATTCATAATCGCCAGAACATGGAAACAGCCTAAGTGTCCCTCAGTAGAAGAATGGATAAAGAAACTGTGGTACATTTACACTATGGAATACTACTCAGCTATTAAAAACAAGGAATTCCCAAAATTTGTGGACAAATGGATTGAACTAGAAATGATCATAATGAGTGAGCTAACCCAGAAGCAGAAAGACTCAAATGGTATATACTCACTTATATCTGCATACTAGCCCAAGGGACAGGTCCCATGAAAGTCTGCACCTACCAGGAAAGTGGGATAGAGGTGAGGACATCCTATTGACACTCTAGGTGAGAAAAATATAGGGGATAGGGAAGTAGGTGGATTCAGAGGGTCCTAGAAACCTACAAGAGGAACATTATGATGGGTGGATCTGAGCCTAGGGGTTCTGCTTGATCTAAGGCACCAAACAAGGACAAAACGTGCAGTCATCATCAAACCCCTACCCAGATCTAGCCAAGGGACAGAACATTCTCCACAGTTAAGTGGATACTGGGGATTGACTCTTACAGGCTCTCTGGTGCCTCATATTTGGCCATGTCCCTTTGTTGGGGAGGCCCAATGGCATGCGGAGGAAGGATAGCGGACTACCAAGAAGAGATTTGATATCCTAGCACCATATTCATGTGGAGGAGGTCCCCCTCAGTCACAGTCATAGGGAAGGGGGATTGGGGTGAAAGTGGGAGGGAGGGAGGAATGGGAGGATGCATGGGATGGGATAGAAAATGAGATGTAACATGAATTATTTTTCAATAAAAACGTGTTATTAATAAATAAAATAAAATAAAATAAAGTTAAAAAAAGAAAGTCTGTTTCCTTTCTTTTAGTTTTGTAGATGTGGGGTTACTTATTTTATTTATTTTTCTGGATAAAGTTAGCCTCCTTGAAAAGGAGTTTTTCTTCTAGGATCTTCTGTAGGGCTGGATTTGTGGCTAGGTACTGATTAAACTTTGTTTTGTCACAGAAAATCTTGTTTTCTCCATCTATGGTCATTGAAATTTTTGCTGGGTATAGTAGTCTGGGTTGGCTTCTGTGGTCTCTTAGTGTCTGCATCACACCTGCCCAGACCCTTCTGGCTTTTATAGTCTCTGTTGAGAAGTCAGGGGTAATTCTGATAGGTTTGCCTTTGTGTGTGTGTGTGTGTGTGTGTGTGTGTGTGTGTGTGTGAGGTGAGAGAGAGAGAGAGAGAGAGAGAGAGAGAGAGAGAGAGAGAGAGAGAGAGA
>OU015747.1:2261016-2273574 GCA_907169655.1 Acomys percivali | reverse complement strand
TTATTATTATTATTATTATTATTATTATTATTATTATTATTATTATTGTAAAAATTTTAAAACAAAGCCATGAATTTGAAGGAGAGTGGGAAGGATATATAAGAGGGTCTGCAGTGGTAGATCTCAACCAAAAAGAAAAAAGAAAAGAAAAAATAAAGCAAAAACCCATTGTACACATTCATGAAGTTTTCAAAGAATAAATAAAAAATGTTTTTTAAAAGAAAATACTATTGTTTGTTGAAATTGCACCTGGTTATCCTAGAGCTCTGATGAAACTGTCCTGTGAGATTAATGTCATTTTTGTGTCTGCTAACAGAAAAGCCAGTCTGTAGCCCTTGGGTCAAGGAGTCATTTTGACAGTCCAGTCTTACTTATTTAAGAAATTCACTTTATAAGGCTCTATTTGCATAGATATGGATTCCTTTGATAGATCTGGCCAAAGTAAACTGGAAAGTTTCTGGAAATGATCTTCCATTCTAAATGTCATTAAGAACATTGGTGACTAGTGTATATAATTCGAAATATCAACTATAACATGACCTTAAAATATGCTGATTCCAAACCCTCAGGGATGACCTTGAGGCGCCCTGGGCTTCAGCGGAAGCCGCGACTGCACAAGGGAGAGAAACAGGGAAAGATCTAAAAACAGAAGATGAAAATGAGTTGCCGCTGCCATATAGTAAAGTTTTCTAGACAGAAAGTTCTTCTTTGAGGAATAACAGCAAACGTGTCTCCTGGAGACAGAGGCCACTTCCTTTAAGGATGCCGTAAATGTTGCTAAGATCGTGAAGCACTTCACATGTGTGCTAATCTTAGGTGTAACAAGAGCCACAATAGAGCGGATTAACTCCAATTTTTAAGGAAATCCCACTACATACTAAGTGCTACTCAGCATTATAAGTGACATACAGAGCAGTGCTTTATGAAAAAAGGAGTCAGTTAATGTAGCAAACTTCACTATTTTTATAAGAAATTATCTAGGTGCCTCACCCCTCAACAACCACCATGCTGATTGGTCAGCCACCCCCAGGATTCGGCAAAACCCTCCACTGGCAAAGAATGTGACTCCCTGGGGGTCCATTTTGTTCTTAGCATTTTAATCAATAAAATATTTTTAAAGGAAGGCACTACGTGTTTGTCTAAAACCTATCTATGGTGTTGTGCACTTAATGGTCTGTTACGTAGTGTGATCATAGCATTTGTGTTTGTAATCACAGCATTTATTCTGGGACAGCAAACTAAACCAGTGCTGTTGAGTACAGGGCACTTGTCTCCTTGAGATAAGTTAATTATATAGTTTGCGTTGTTTTGTTTACAAGCTTCAGTGTTTCTGAAATATGCCTGCGCTGGACTAGATTAAGAGTATTATTTTTTGTTTTTTGTTGTTTTATTTTTTGTTTTTTGTTTTTTAAATTTGCTGTTAGTTTTTTCCAACTGCCCTTAACTAGTTCATATATCAGACAGTAATGTACGTCCTGTGGAAGTTGGGCCCACAGAAACGCCTGGAAGGCGTGTGTCAAGATGAGGCTGGTGGGAAGAGGAACTTTGTGAGGGCAGTTTCGGAAGTGAAAGGACTGGCCTGTGTATGCTCCGTTAGCTGGTTCCAGGTGTCGGGAGCCCCGAGCTCCTGAGCGCCAGCTCGGCCCTGGCCCGGCTCGGCCCTGCCCCAGTTCATCCCTGCCCCAGCTCCCCGGCAGAGCCCGGGGCCCAGGCTTGGCCCTGCCCAGGCTACTCAACCAGCCATAACTCGAGCTTCACAGAGAGCAGGACCAGAGCTGAACAGTGGCTGTTACTTCCCACTCTTGCTCACACCCTCCCCCATTCTAAACTCTCCCTAATCAGCCATGGTAAAAGAAACTTAAGTTTCTAAAACTTTCCCCAGGCCTGAAAATGACTAGTAATTCCCTGATGATTCACTGGTGTCTTGAAACTTTTCACAACACAAGATAAATAAGGAATTTGTCTCTGAGTAAGGAACAAAAGAGTGAATGTACATATGGAAAATGTTGTTCACGAAGACGATTAACACAGAATTAACACTTGAAAAAGATTTGCATAAATTGTTTTAAAATGTTAACATCATTGACTATCATATTTCAATGGTTTGATAAATCATTAAATTCAGGAAATTACTTAACCAACTGACCTCTTAAATCCCTTCTATAACTTTTTGTAGTAAAGTATGGACCTTAGAGGCACTTTCCTTACTCTGAAGGCATTTTAATATTGACTGTCTCTTTTCAAAAAGAAATAGAGCTAGGTATCTGCAGCTGGACAGGGACAGGGCAAGGAGTAACGAGGTAATATAAGATCTGACACAGGCAAAGAAAAGTCGAGCTCACTCTTGATGACCCTGCCAAAAAGACGGAAGACCTGAGGAGAGAGCAGTTAAGGCTGATTGGCAAGGCGCTGCAAGAGGAGGTATTATATCTTATGTCTGCAAAAAGCATCACATGGAGAGTGATGGTGACAGGCTTGATCAAGATCAGACCAGAGGAGATGTAGGAAATGCACTTGTAGTTCAGTGACACCATGTGTTCTTCCTTTAACGTTATTAAATTATTCTATACTGAGTAAAAGCACTCAAGACCCAGGACAGTGACGCACTGAGAGCAGAGAACCAGGGACTCACCTGCTCAGCAGGTTGACCAAGGCACTCCTTCTAGCTGCACAGGGGTGTACCAACCTCTTAAAACAGAGCTTTCCGCATCCCTGCAATAATTATTATTGCTCCTTATATTTATCAATAACCTACACATTGACAACTCCTGATATCTGAGGTTTTGCTCACAGATTCCTGGACAGTAAGGTATTTTTCTGCCTTTTTCTCATCAGCTTCTAGATTACTAGGCATGGGAAATTCCATCAAAAAATGTTAATATCGCTAGGCATAGTGGCACACACCTTTAATCCCAGCACTCAGGAGGCAGAGGCAGGTGGATCACTGTGAGTTCGAGGCCAGCCTGGTCTACAAAGTGAGTCCAGGACAGTCAAGGCTACACAGAGAGACCCTGTCTCAAAAAGAAAAAAGAAGAAAAGAAAAGAAAAGAAAAGAAAAGAAAAGAAAGAAAAGAAAAAGAAAGAAACATTAATATCTTAACACATGGGCTTCACATTAGCAAATTGCTAACTGTTGACACCAATGCTTTCAAGAGAACAAAGATGGAGTAATTAGATCCAACAGTTTATTCCAAAGGATCCAAAAGCAGTAACGACTCTCCTTTTATGTTACTTTTCTCTTGTGGCCATGTTTCTACATGCTACTGTATGGGTTGTTCAGAAGCACAAGGGTATCTTGTTAAACAGGCAGTAGGAGCAGGAATGAAGTCATGCTCCATTTGTCAAGCTCTGTGCCCCAATATAAAGCCATATTCATGAAACTACTCTATTACTTTTCAGTAATTCTGCCTGTTTTTCTTACCTAATTCTAGACAATGCTCTACCTAATATGGAAAAAAAGGGTCCTTCATGAAAACTGCTAGCAAATCTCCTGTTCTCCTTCCTAAGAAATATGGTTCTGTTCATGGTGGGAATGGGCCCAGCTGAAATGTGCAGTGCCTCAGATTCCTCTCAGTAGTGACATGTGTGTTTGCTGTATGAACAACCTGGGGCTTCGTAAGAAATCTTTGACCTTTTGATGTAGATGGTCTTACTTCCTAATATTTTTTAACCCTCCCCCTTTTTTTTTCAAAGAAAGCACTATACTGAGAATGCCTCTGCTGAATTGTGATCCAATCATAACACAGTGAAACCAAGGGAGGAAGCTTGACTGTCACTCAGAAAGGGAAATAAAATACTTCAGAAGTAGATGAAGGAAGGAACTGGTGAGAAGTGGGGTGAGGATGGGTACAAGAGTGGGGACCAGGTCTGAAAAGTTTGGGGTAGGTGTCAGTAGGGCTGGGGGAGAGATGGGAAGCGAATGGGTGGGGACCTCAGGGAAAAGCTGGAGACCTGCATCAGAGGAGGCTCCTGGGAGGATACGTGGTGACTCTGTCTGAGACTCCTAGTGGGGGGCATATGGAGACAGAAGAGGTCACCCCTATAGCCAGGCAGGACTTCCAATGGAGAGAGCGAGACACCAAGCACACATGAAATGTTTGACACAGTTTATCTTGCTTACAAGATGGGCAGGGATAAAGGTTTAGCAGACTTCTAGGGAATGGCCATCCAATTACTAGCCCAACTTGAGACGCATCCCACAGGAGAGAGCCAACCTCCTTTACTATTAAGGATACTCTGCTATGCTAGAGGACATGAGCCAAGCTAACTTGTCTTCTGAGAAGCTCCTCCCACCAGCCAATCAAAACAGATGCTGCTGCAATCCACAGCCAAACATTAGACAGAGATCTGGGAATCTTGTGGAAGAGCTGGGGGGATAACAGGGGGACATGAAGGGGACAGGAACTCCAGAAGACACAGCGTCATCTAACATAGGTTCTTGGGGGCTCACGGAGGAGACTGAACCACCAACCTGCATACCTAAGTGCATGCATAGACTGGACCTAGGGCCCCTACACTGGGGAGTTGATGGCCAGCTCAGTCTTCCTGTGGGTCCCTTGATAAATGGAGCAGAAGCATGGATGCAGCTGCCTGCGATTAGGTTGCTGTTGAATCACTGTCCCCTAAGTGGGCAGCCATGCCTGGTGTCTGGCCTCAGTGGAAGAGGATGCACTTAGTCCTGATGCAACATGAAGTGGCAGTGAGGGTGGGGGTGGGGGATGTGGCACCATTGGGGGGCTCCCTTCTATGAGAGGAGGGAGGAGTCAGGAAGAGGGTTGGAGGGTGGGACTAGGAGGAGAGGAGGGAGAGGTTGTGATTGGTATGTAAAGTGAATAAATAAAGAGAAGAATAAAATTTTAAAAAGAAAGAAAAAGAAAAACACAGTACCACCTAGGAGGACCATCCTAGATGATGAAAATTCTCAGGAGATTAACAGCATCTTGGAGACACACTTCATAAATGTCTTTCCATATCCAGGCTGCCTTCTTACATGGAGACATGCCACTCCATACCTTGTCTATACTGTGGAAAAGGAAGATGGAAAAGCTCTTTCGAAATTTTATGTCCCAAAGAGTTAGTGCACATAAAGTTTATCTATTTTAAATGTTTCATAATTAATTTCAAGGAGGAGCTATTTCATTGGCTCTCCCATGAATAAATAATATAGTTAGATTTTAATTAAACAGCATACATGTATTGTTGACAGTAAACGATGACTTTTTCCGAAGTCTTGGAAAGATTCCAAGGAAAAGGCAACAACAGTTAATGTTTAGCTGAGCATTGCTGTTTTCTCTGTTTAAAATGCTTAGAATGCAAAACATTTTCCACAGATTCTGGCACATGGTCAGTAAATATTGAATAATGATTATAGTGATGGCCATATATCAATAGTTTTAAACAATTTCCAAACAACAATTTATGCTGCAGACAAAAATGGAATGAATAAATTATGCACCCCACTGCTACATATCCTCAAACAGGAATTCTTTCCATTTCAGAGGCCAAGATTTCTTGCCTCTTGAAAAACAGAAAGTTTCCACATCCTGAATGCCAGAACAACATACGAGAAGAAAGTGACTAAGCTCTGGGCCTTATGTCTTCTTCCACGTTTGAACTCTAGTGGGGAGGAGGGCCAGTGTTTTTTACTCTGCATAACTGTGCTTTGAACAATGCATCACTCAGACACACTTAAATGTCTCTTGTGGATTGTTCTCCAAACTTGGTAAAACTTGATTGAAAGTTAAGTGAGGACTATTGCCTTTCCTGAGTTGGTCATGGTCTTCTGATATGATGCATTTATTTGTATATTAAAGCAAAGAAGGTCTAGTAATTGAAGTGATCAATTGAAATTTGTGAATGAAGCCCACAAGAAATAGATCAGAGGTGGGCAGAATAATAGGTAAATACACCTGCTGAGTGCGTGGAGGACCCTGGGTTCTATTCTCAGTACTGAAAAAAAGACAAGGAGAAAGATAATAGAAAAAGAGCAAAAGTAGAAGCTTTTTTTACCTATGAGCTATTCTACTGAGTAAAGAATATGCTTTTTATCTTGTTTGTAGAGCTCTGTAAACAATCCCCTGCATTTAGCCACAGAGAAAATCAAACATTCCTCTAAAATGGGGTGCAAAACTCCATTCTTTCATGACAATGCAGTTAATCTACAAATGAATAAATGTATAAAATATTAAATGCCTCTTGGGAATGTTACCAAATTTACCAAAGGAAAAAACCTTTTTCCTAGTTTTGACATTTCCACAACTGCTCTTTGATCTAGTTGTTCAAGGTCTTGGTAATTAATAGTCTCCTCTAAGCTCAGACACAATTTATTTTTCTGAATTTGTTGTTTCTAAATTTATCACTAATTTCACTCATTAATGCAACACCTTTGAATATGAGAAAATAATGGAGTCTGAACACTTAATAAAGGTGAATGTAATTATTCAAATGTCAAAAAAACCCACATTTTACTAGGTACTAAATTCTGCTAATTTAATGTATACTAAGACAAGTGACCAACATAGTTTCTGAATAATGTGCAGAAACCTTGAGAACATTAATTTCCACTAAGAATGTTATAAGGGTTCTAATGAGATCATAATCAGTCTCAGGACTTAAACTTGTATTCTGCATGCTAACAAATTGGCTCCATTCATTTTTCATTCTGACAATGCTATTCTGTGCTAGGAACCAAGAGAGATCCAAAGAAAATATGCCGTAGAAGGATGGCATCTTTTTATTGACATAGAAATATGTTCCTTAACACATTATTTCTGCAAAATATAAACAAATTGTGTTTATATTCTATATATTTTTATATATAATTGTATATATTTTTATACACTCAAACAGAAAAGAAGAGATTGGTGGTCTTGAAGAATGTTGACCAGATGATTGAAGTCAATATTTCAGAGTAATATGGTTTTAATAACTCATACTGTAAATTTTAAGATGCCATACTACATCAACAATAGAATATTGGAAAATATTATATGTTCTTGTAAATTAAAAAAAATTTACTTTTGAAATTATGTAATAGACTTTCTGCTTAAGTATGCTTTCTAAGAGTTCTTAAATTTGTCAGCTGAGGTGATTAGAAGTTCAGTCCTCTCACAGCTATACATAATAGTACATTAAACTTATTTTATGGCAATATAAATTACTTTTTAAGACTTTTTAGCAATGATATTTTGCAAATTTCAACTAAAAGGTCCGTAGTAAAATGTGATATAAGTGAGAAATCTGTGCTAAAATAATGCATTTGCACTGTGCTAGAAACAGAAATGTAGGAGCATCTGTGAGGGTATGGCTGGAGGAGAGGAGGCCAAATGAACTACTATTGGGGTGCACCTTTGCCTGCTTGTGGGGGTGTGAATAAGAATGTCCTTCATAAGCTCATATATCTGAATGTTTAGACATTAGGGAGCGGTACTTCTTCACAGGGATTAGGAGGTGTGGTCTTGTTGGAGTAGGTGTGGCCTTGTTGGAGTGGGTGTGGCCTTGTTGGAGTAGGTGTGGCCTCATCAGAGGAAGTAAAATAATGAACTGAACCTCTAAAACTGTATGCCAGCTCCAACTGAATGTTTTCCATTATAAGAGTTGTCATGGTTATGGTGTCTCTTCACAGCAATAGAACACTAAGACACTTCTGCTATATTATCTTTTCATGGGGAGAGAGAAATACATATCTCTAGTCGCCCCAGATAGCGATTCAACCACAGACCAACGAAATTATGCCACTTGAGTCTAACAGGTAGAATCAATGAATTTAACTGGGAAATGTGTGCATATGTGCACGGGGGTGCACATATGCACCTGTACATGTCTGTGCATCACTACCAACAAACTGAACTACTCACACATGTGCAGGAACGGTGGGCTGTGTGTGCCCATCCCTGCTCCATGGTGGAGCATTAACAAGCCGAAGCTTTTGTAGGTACGCAGTCTCAGAACGATCAGAGGGCATGCCCACATCATTACCAGGGCAGAGTTGTTCTACAACATCTTTATTCTCAGCCGGCTGATTTGTAATACTTTGCATTATGGTCTCAACTTACTTTTTCTCCCCCCCCCCCCCCGCCCAGGGTATAAAAAGGTCTCTCTGTAGCTGGTTTAAAAGCATTTGTTAAACATTTGTACTGTCTAGTGCACTAAACTTGGCCGTAGGAAAGCAATGTTAAACAAGGCAGTATAAATACCTGAGGTAGATAGTGGGAGCATCTAAAACTTTGATTCCAGATAACTCACTCAAGCTAGGGAGCTGACACTATCCACGAGATGACTGGAGAAGGCTAGCTGGAAGAGGAGAGAGCAGCCAGGACAACAAAGTTCAACAAGCTACTCAAGAGGTTCCCTTGGCCTCTCACTCAAGGCTTGGGAACATCACTGGATATTCCCTGAATACTCCACTGTTTAATGGAATACTGGTCTTCATAGGTTCCTCCCTGAAGCTGTAGTTTCTTGCGTTTGTTATGGCTGTCATCTTTCAATGTTGTACCACAACCCTGGATTTTTGTCCAGAAAGTAGCTGAGACCCCCCCCCTTCCCACACTCTCTTGTTCTCTAATTCCCAATCAACCTTTCTTCCTTAAATTCTTTTAGGTAAAAGCTGTATTCAGTTCCCTTTCTTCTAACTTAAAGATAATTAAATAGCTACTATAGAAGAAGCAGTCTCCAGACCCTGCCAACATGAAAGTGTCCTTATTCAGTTCTTGTATAAAATTTCTCCCAGTGAGCAGGGGAAAGTGAAAGCTGAATAATTTTAATGTAATGGCGTAGTTCAAAAATTAATTACCAAGATCTATCTCAGGTCCAGCGTCTTCCCTTCCCCAAAATAGCAGTGTTGGTGACATTGTTCTAAAGAGAGGAACTTTGTCTAGGTAAACAGAGGATTGCTAGCAGATAAACAAGGCTAAGTTTTCTGTTTACTAGAACAGCAGATCTCTTCAGGTAACCTGCGTCACCAGGAACTTCTCTTAGTCCTCCAGGAGCCTTTCTGAGCCTTCCTCCTAATGCCCGCTATCTCTTGGAACAGCATCCAGTTCTAAAGGAATCCAGGACAGGCAGTATCACCTCAGATCCCCACCCTACTGACTGTCATATAAAATTTGCTGGCTTTCCCACCATTTTGTTCTTCTCTCTGCTACACACACACACACACACACACACACACACACACACACACACTCCAAGATGACCTTCTTGGCAGTTTGATACCCGGTAAATATTTCTTTCTGCCCATGGGGTGCTCTAGGTAAGTAGTTTCTTTGCCTCATCACTTACACTTTAGTTTTAAAAACTACAATGTTATATAATAATAAAATAGCAAGACAACCATACAAAACTTGAAAGGAGTGGTAAATATAGTAAAACATTTTAATGTAGTAAAATATTTTAAACTTCTTTAAATAAAGACAATTTCTTCTTTGGCACAAAAATGGCTGGTCCACGGACGAGGCGAGGCAATGGGAGAATTAGTACAACTTAGACAATATAGTTAATAAACTTTTCCTCTTGTCACTGGAAAGCACCCATCAAATTAATTAAGAAAATATAACGCTAAGGATTTTTGGTGCAGATGCAAAGATAAGTAAAGTGATGGAGCTGGTGTTGAGTGGGCTCAGACGAGACAGAAAACGTGAACTTAAAGACAGATGTATGAACTCATTTCTGTCTGTGTACTAGCAAATAGGGAAAAAAATAATAAAGGAGGAAAATAATTCCAGACACTGTTACATGAAATCATTACACACAAATTTCTATCACTGAAGACAGAGAACTGCAGGGACACTGACAGAGAAGCAGGCCCCTGACTTAGGCGTTTTTAATTATATTCAATGAACTTCCAAAGAACTAAAATAATCAGAGACTAAAAGTTATTCTGAAGAGATTCTTTTTCACTGAAATAATTAACCAACAATATTTCATGAAATAGGACCTGGGTCCTTAAGGATAATGGTTGGAAATGAAAGCAGGAGTCAACAGTGTGGTAGAGTTTGATTTTTAAATACAGTAGAGGATTGCCGCTTTCAATAAAGCACTCAGAGGAGACTGCTTCATCTGTCAGGAGGCCCATGGTAAACTATGAAACCCTAAAACATCCAGGCTTTCATTCCCTGAGCTACAAGAAGAGAACGTGGGGGAGAACACTCATCTGGCAAAAGACAAGCCAGAGTTGAAGATGTGCTGCATTGGGCAAACTCAGTTGCATTTAAGATTTTTTTCTGCCTCACTAACATTATCTAGGTTACAGCACTGACCTAGTTTCATTTTTCCTTTTCGCTACCATTACTTTTGCAAGGAATGAATTTGATTTACCTTTAAAGATATAGTATAGGTAATCAAGGGTATGTTTTAAATATTTGAAGTCATGGTATAATATTAAATTAGTGGACACAAAATTATTGAGAAATTCATTTCTTTAGCTTCTTATATCTTCCCCCTGCAAATGTACTCATTTTTAATTTCAATTCCATACTCTACTTTCAAATGATAGGCTATATGATTTCCAAACATACTCTCCCCATTTGATTAATGAAAATGTTGGTACCTTGCACTAAAGTGGGTGTGTTAGTAGATTTTCCCATTGCTGTAACCAAACACCCCACAGAAGCATTTCACGCAGACTGAGATTGCTTTTCCCTCATGGCTACCAGTGCTATCATTCATCATTCTGGGGAAGGCCTCGTTAACACTTGGCACGTCCCTGCTTGTGCCACAGAGAGCCTGCTATGTGACTCCTTCATGTCTTGATAGATCACAGTAAACAATTGAGCCAGAAGCCAAAGAAGACACCACCCTAGTCCAAATACCTGCCATTGCAAAGGTACTACATCCTCCCAGAGCAGCACCGCTAACTGGGAGCTAACTGCTGACTCTTAAACCTGTGGAGGTCTTTCATACTTAAATTGTAACTGTGCGTTAAAATATTCTAAAAATACCTCTAAAAGGACACCACTAAAAATAACAACAAACATAACTCAGAAAACAAAAGCCAAAAGTCTCAAATTTTAGGTGCTATCATATGCCACAAATATTGAAACAATGTTAAGAACAATATGCTATTAAAAACATTCATCTTTAAAAAATAAATACTTAATAAGGAGTAACACTGAGATGAAAATAGTTCTTTAAAATCAAGAAATACAGTCATGGAAGCTAAGGTTCCTGAGTTGCTCATGAACATCAACAGGAGCTTATCTTGATCTTAGTAGACATCCATCTGGGTTCTAGAATAGTCACCCATCCATCACTACGGCTCCAATCTTTGCACCATATATTTTTCAATATGTAACAAACACTTTTTGTTCTGAGTTTTCACCCCAAAATGGCTCATACACTGCAGAACTGGTCACCAGTGAGCAGTATTGCTTTGGGAAGCATTAGGAGGCAGGGTTTAGCTGTGTCACTGAAGAGTGTTCTTTGAGGATGTTTCTTTCAGTAGGCCGTTCTCCCTTTCTTGTTCTAGCTTCTCTGACTTGAGCATTCTCTGCACTCACTCCCACTGCACTCATCCCCAAAGACGTGGCTCTGGCCACAAAGGAGAATAAAGTCACTGAAACCATGAGCTAAAAAAATAGACTCTTCCCAGGTTTCTGAGATAGCACCAGATAGATTTCCAAAGTGGCTGTACTAGTTTGCATTCCCAACAGCAACGAAGAAGTGTTCCTCTCTCCCCACATCCTCGCCAGCATGTGGTGTTACTTGAGTTTTTGATCTTAGCCATTCTGATGGGTGTAAGATGGAATCTCAGAAGAACATTATGACAGGCGGATCTGGGCCCAGGGGTCCCACTCAAACTATAGCACCAGCCAAGGACAATATGCACAGTATATTTTGAACCCCTACCCAGATCTAGCCAATAGACCGGACATTCTCCACAGTTGAGCAGAGAGTGTGGACTGACTTTCACACGAACTCTGGTGCCCCATATGTGACCACATCCCCTGGTTGGGGAGGCCTGGTGGCACTCAGAGGAAGGATAGCAGGTTACCAAGAAGAGACTTGATACCCTATGAGCATATACAGGGGGAGGAGGTCCCCCTCAGTCACAGTCATAGTGGAGGGGAGTAAGGGGAAAATGGGAGGGAGGGAGGAATGGGAGGATATAAGGGATGGGCTAACAATTTAGGTGTAATATGAATAAATTAATAATATATATATATATATTAGACTCTTTCTTCCATTCAATTACTTCTTTCAGATATTTACTGACATTAAATGATCTAAGTCTTACTGCCACATTCTTCTTAAAGGGTAAACTTCAGCAAAGCTCCTTGACCTGCCTCACCAAAGGCTAAACATCATGGCTTTCTACTTATCTCTCAGTTGCTTAACACAGGGCCTGGAGTGATGCTTGGTCACCATTCTTGTGAAATATTTTTACTCACATTTACTAAGCCCTTAAATCAACGTATGCAGGCACATTAGTTTAACAATTCTTAAAATAGTGTTAACTAGAGAAAGAGGGAGAAGGGAGAGAGTAAAATGAGAAAGAGCAATAGAGAAAAGAAGAGGAGAAGGGAGGAGAGGGGAGGGGAGGAGAGGAGAGGGGAGGGGAGG
>OU015747.1:2243235-2260616 GCA_907169655.1 Acomys percivali | reverse complement strand
AGGGGAGGAGAGGGGAGGAGAAGAGAGGAGAGGGGAGGAGAGGGGAGGAGAAGAGAGGAGAGGGGAGGAGAGGGGAGGAGAAGAGAGGAGAGGGGAGGAGAGGGGAGGAGAGGGGAGGAGAGGGGAGGAGAGGGGAGGAGAATAGAGGAGAGGGGAGGAGAGGCAAAGAATGCTCTCATTAAGTATGTGGTCTTTCTCATGTCTATTATCAGCCATTCTGCTTTCTAAGATATTCTGACATGTTCAGCTAGGCATTCCCAATGGAGTCTTCTTGTCCTAGGTCTGTCTGGTCCAGATCTGCTCCTGCTATTTTTACTCAACCCTCTAATTTTTCCTTAAAACACCCACTAACCTTGTTCTTGTTCTAAATTGGTTTATACAAGGCTAATTACTTCTTTTTATAAGAGCTTCTATCTAAATTTCTGAGAATGTAGCTGAGCTCACTTTAATGAAGAAACTTTCCTAACTGTGTTCCTATAACTTTCACACTAGGTTTGTAGGTTGTTGAAATTTCCATAGATGGTATTTATTGCAAACCATTGCTTCCAAATATTCCCAAATAGATTTCTGAAAATACTTACAAGTGGTTTATCTCTGGTCTTTTAGAGATTAAAATAACCTCCAGGTAAAATCTTTTCTTCAGGTACAGTAAAAATTGCCCCATTGTTAACATGGAAATACACCATACCTATTAATTTTACATGTACTATTATGTATTGGCTGAGACCTATAAAATATTTTAAAATTATATTCTATATATAAATGTTATTTAATACTGAATTTAATGTAATGTTAAGTGAATTGTAGATACCAACAAAGTAAGAATGAACTTACAGACTTGAATATTTTCCAACCTTTTAAAATTACATATGGTTAAAAATCTACTTTTAGAACATAGACAGTTCACAGCACTTAAAATAACAATGCAGTTCTTTTCTATTTCCATCACAGTTGTGAACTTTGATATTCACAAGTTATGACTTCTAATGCATGTAGAGCAATGATTTAAAACATATTTTCATTCTGTAACAGTCTCAAATGTAAATAGAAACAAAAAGTCATATATGCATGAGAATATTCATAAATTAGAGTAGAAAAATAAGGTATTGATACCCAAATAAAGAAAAAATTTAGAATTTTAGAAGTAGAAAATATTTTGCAGGAAATTCATAATTAGACCCCATAACAAAATGTTTCTAAGCATAAAAATATTGATCAGATTGCAGTCCTCTTCAAATAAATTCAAAATTGTTTGTCTAATAAAACAAATACAGTAAATTCTCAACCGTGTGTGTGTGTATGTGTGTATGTGTGTGTGTGTGTGTGTGTGTGTGTGTGTGTGTTTAAGACAGGGTTTCTTTGTGTAGCCATGGTTGTCCTAGAACTATCTTTGTAGACCAGGCTGCCCTTAAACTCTCAGAGATCTGCCTTCCCGGTGCAGGGATTAAAGGCGTACACCAGTACCAAGCTCTCTGCCACATTTTTAGTTGTGAACAATAAAAGTAAAAGATATATTGAATAAATATGGCATCCATAAGAATAAAATAGTGTTTAAAAATAAAATTAGACTTAGAAATTTTATTATTACATATCTAATAGTTGATTGTAAGAAATCTGAAAAATAAAAGAAATGACTTAATAAAATAATCTTTCTATATCTTAAAGATAGTGATATATTTTGTTTTCATTTGTTTCACTTCTTTGAATATTTTTAGCATGAGAGAAATGAAAAGTATATGCTGCTTTTTATTATTATTTTCCATGTAACTCATTTACTTACAATTAATTAAAACTAAATTAAAATGACATCGTCAAGTAAAATATTAGCCAATATGCATATATTATTTTATGTATATATAAATATGTATATATATACACATATGTACACACACACACACACACACACACACACACAGTGATCTATAAAAACCAGGAGCAAGCATGTTTGGACTCACATGCGCAGGTGATTTGACTGAAGAACGTACCCTTCTGCTCTTGGCACTGTTTCCCACAACTGGCATCATTCCAGTCTCAATTCTTCCTTAACAAGACAAAAGTCTTCTAAGGTCCAGGGTTGGCTTTCACTTAGAATCTTCTATAGAGACTTTCTCCTTTGGCAGTGCTCCGTGGAAAGGGTCCCATTGGTGACCTTCAGTATTCTCAAGGATATACAGTACTGATTATTCAGAAGGAATCACCTGGGCATAAAGCAGAATCTAAAACTATTGAGTTTGGTAAAGTTTTTACCCGGGGAGTATGTATTGATACACAAGAAAAGAGTGAAAAGACCAAGCTTTGTATCACACTGTATAGTTCTAAGAAAACAGTCTGTAGTACAGTCTCCATGAGTGTGCTTTTGTGTCAGTCTCACAGTCTAAGTATATTGTCAAAAAGGCCACAAACTAAAAAGGCTCCAGGACTCTAACATATACAGAGGTTAGGCTTGAGATAATATTTTCAAGAGATAGAATTTCAATGACTTCATATTCCACTGGAAAGTCAATATCATAAACTCCAATTAAGATAGTACTCAGTGTGTAAAGCAAAGACCTACTTGCACTTTGAAGAAAGAATTCATTGCCCTGTACCTAATGACTTCAAAACCCCTTTTGGTCCTACATTGGAATGCGGAAGCTTACTCATCTTCAAAGTCAAGTTCAATAATACATGGGAAGCCATGATATAAGGCAAGCTGTCCTCCAAGATTAACATCTATGCTTGCGATTGAGGGAAGGATGCTGCTTTTAATGACATTCAATGTCTTTTAAAAATTTTATCAATAAGATCAAACTGCACAAGACCAGACTTTTAAAGGAAATTTGTGCCGTACCATAATTTGTAAAGAACTTAGCCTGACAGACAATGAAATATGAATAGCTTTAAGACTATGTTCAGCTCCTGTTATACTGAATAATTTAGAACATTTCATTTGGAATTTTAAAATTATATATATATATATCTTACATCAAAAGTTTTAAACAATAAAATATATCTAAATATCCTTACTATTAGTTTTAGAAAATATTCTGAAGTACAATCTTTAAAATTACAAAAGATCTCCTATTTCGATATTTTAGGTTTTGCTGTTAAATAATAACCAAATCTACATGGAAAACATATATTTAGAAGGTTATATATTTCCAATTTGTTAAAATTTTACTAAGATAGAAAAGTAACCTGGGGAATTCAAACACAATTCCTTCCACACTTAACCATATTTTTATGAAATTTTTCGGTAAGTATTTTACATATTTTGTAAAAGTACTTTATAGTGTTAATGAACCACTAGAAGATATCAACTGTATCAAATTATTATCTATAAAATAGTAAACTTTTTATGTAAAAACATACACAATTTCAGTCAGATTATAAATCAAATCTAAAATGACTGAATGTGGGGCAGAGCACTGAGTATCTACATTTTTGAGTAAGCTACATGATTCTACAAGGACTGCTTGATAGGGCTTCATTCTCAAAATAGTTCTTATGTTCACCAGTCGCCTAGTGCTAGAAAGAAAAGGTCCTTTGATTTTCTTACTAAAAGCAAATTTAGCAGAAAAGGAGAGATGAATCTGACAAGTATAAATTTAAAGTTTAAGTACGTCATATGATTTTTATGAGGACTAAAAAGCAGATAGTAAACTCATAACAAATTTTCAATCAAAATTTAAGCTCAACTTCAGAGTGACAGCATAGGAGGAACGTGAATATAAGGAAGGAAAACAAGCTTCGGTAAGGCTGAGGGATCTGACGAGCAATCCATTCATGCACTCTATAGGCCTAGCACAGAAGCATGTCTCACTTAGAAATAGCCAATGAAATACAAGTTGATACAAAATTACACTTTATAGAAAACGTGCTCATTTTCTTATCAATTATGTCTGTATTAAGTCTTATTTAAATGACTAAAATGTGGGAAAATAATCCCTATTACATCTGGTAGTGAGTGGAACGTAGCACAGATCAATTTGGAGATCATTTTGTAAATAATGTATGAAAGATGAGTAAGCAAATAGAGGTAGAGATGGGTCTTCTTGTTTATCTGTATATAAATGTAGTAGACATTAAATCATTCAATAAGTGACTACAAGTCATTCAGTCACTCAATAAACAGAGACTGGCTGACCACCTACTATGTTTCAGACGTTATGTAGATGCAGGGCATAGAGTAGAAAATTACATAAAGAGAAAAATAGCTCCTCGTGGCTTTCAAATTCTGGGATGGGTGACAGATAATAAACGAGGCATACAATTTAGTATCGTAGTCTGTTAAGTAGTTTCATGCTAAGGAGAAACTGAGAAAATATGGATGGAAAGCAATGGAGAGCTATTGCGTTAAAAAAGGGACCGTGAAGGGAGAAGCAAAAGAGAGCATCATGTCCGAGCCATCACTTTTGTAGCTATGTGTTCAATCAATGGAAAATATATTTAGCAGAAAATGGAAGTGACTGGTTCAGTCAGGCTGGAGGACGTCATGCAGGACCCAGGTTCCCTCTCTCCCTACCTATCCAGGGCACAGGTGGCGTAAACAAGCAGCAAATGTAATGCTGGTAAGGCTGGTTGGACACTATTTTCTCCTGTTGCTCTTGTTCAACCAAGGGGAAGTTTTTCCTCTAAGATTTTACCTCAAGTACACCGTTCACCCTCACATTTTAATTGTTTTGAATCCCCCTGCCTTCCTAAACAATGGAGTTATTATAATTGGCATAAACCAGACATTTAGGGTCACTGGTTGAATAGAGATGGATCAGGTAAGGAGAGAAGTTACACGTGAAAGTCAAACTTTGTGTAATCTCTTTTTGTTCTCTCATGATTTACAACATCTATAGTCAGTAAAATATAAATATTCAAATTGTAATACAAAATTTGTGCTTTTATGTTTAAAAATGCCACTTTTAAATTAATGATCATATTCCTTTTTTGTTTTGGTTTGGGTTTTTTTTTTTTTTTTTTTTTTTTGCTTATGATAAAGTTAAAGATAACTTGGTTCTGATCATGGTCGGTAGAAATTTTTTTTCAATATGTATACATTTCATTAAGTTTAAAATGCATGCATGTTTAGTAAATACTTATGTTACATGTGAAGTGATTATATACCATTGTATCACGTTATGCAGGTATGTCTTGGTATACTTTTGTGGCTTAATTACTTCTGTCAGGTTCTTAGTATGTAACTACGGCAAAGAATACGCCCATGAAGCTGGGACCTTCTTCAAAAGCTGGCCTGCATTTCAGTGTTTGTTAATGAATGTTCCTGTAGGCATCGCTTTCAAGGTATTCTTCAGACAGTCCAGGCCCACGAATTGTTTTGTTTTTTTTTTAATTTAGCTTTGTTCCTGTTAAAAAATCATTTGAGGGATGGAGAGATGGCTCAGTAGATAATGCACCTGGAGTACAATCTTGAGCACCTGACACAATCCCAGCACCCAACACAATCCCTAGCATCCCTTAGAAGCTGGCTTGGTAGCACAGTTGCAATCCCAGTGTTCCTACTACAAGTGGGGAGGTAGAAAACAGAGAATCCCAGAAACCTCGTGAGGCAGCTAATCTGCTCTAAGAGTCTGACAACAAGGTAGCCCTGGGTCAAAAAAGGAGGAAGGCATGAGCCAACACTTGAAGACATCTTCTGACCTCTATCACATGCACATGTGCACATTCACACACATACATGAGCACATATATGTCATAAGCACATGCATGCATACGGATAGAAATACATAATGAATTGTTTGGTGGCAGTGACTGCTGAACTCATCCTCCTTCGAACATCACTAGGGTTTTGGTCTTGTCAGTTCCGCTGACAACTACATCAAAACAATCTTCCCCAGAGGTTATTGGAAAAAATGCTTTTGTTCTAAAGTCACCCCATTGGCATTCACTTTGTATTGGTTGTCATGTGATCCGTTATTTCAAATCCTATAATATCCCAAGATGTCTGTCACCCTCTGAAAATAATAAAATCACTGTTTTACTAAAAAGACAAGATCACATTAGAAAGAAAGAGACACTGTAGAGCATGAAAAAACTGAGCCATCTGCACTCTGGAAGGTGAGCAGAGTCTGCTTTTCAGACAGCAGCCTTGGAGCAGATTGAAAGGGTTGAAATCAACTGGCCTGTCTCCTAATCAGTATGCTAGGGGCCTGCCAGTCCATCTTAAATCAGAAAAACATCGCTGAGCAGAAAGAGAATATAAGATTCTAATAATTAGGCTCGCACACTGCCGAGCTGGCCTCACTGCCGTCCTCTTCATTGAGGCTGAAACGTAATGAATGTATCGTACCCTATTAACGGTTTTCTGGGGACATGGAGCCTTTTGATAGAGAAGAACCACTGACACTGATTCCAACTTGAGAAATTCCAAATTTGAGCAAACCAAATGTAAATGTTGTTATTGTCACTAAAGAGGTGCCTGTCATTGAAGTGTGCTAACAATTATGGGGCAGCTTCTCTGTAAGACACTTCACAATTCACATAATTCATAGATATCTTCCCAGGCCACAAGAAATGGATCGCCTAAATGTGGACTTGCCAGAGAAGAGCACTCAGGGCTCATTCTGGCCTCAGCCATGTGGGCAGAGCTTCTGCTGGAGGAGAAACACTCTGACAGGTACTCTGTGTGTAACTCAGTTGGCATCCGCACAGCCAAAAATGTGAGTAATGACATTGAAGGAATGAATTCAGGAACCAATCACTTTTCAGAGTAGGTAAGATATCGTCGACTATGGTGTGAGTTAAAAAATAAAGTGTAAGAATTGAAGCTGTCACCCAGTGGTAGAGCCCGGACGCATGATATGGGAAACCTTGGTTGAAGACTGCTTTGTGTTCTCACATGTTTTTCACACTGTGACCAGGAGGGAGGTAGGGAGGGGTGGAGGGAGGGGTGGAGGGAGGGAAGGAAGGAGGGTGGGAGAGAGGGAGGGAGGGAATGAGTAAGGGAGAAAGGGAGGGGAGGAAGGAAGGAAAGGAGGGAGGAAGGGAGGGAGGAAGGAAGGAAGGGAGAGAGGAAAGGAGGGAGGAAGGGAGGGAGGAAGGGAGAAAGGGAGGGGAGGAAGGAAGGAAGGGAGAAAGGGAGGGGAGGAAGGAAGGGAGGGAGGAAGGGAGGGGAGGAAGGAAGGAAGGGAGGAAGGGAGGGAGGGGAGGAAGGAAGGGAGGGAGGAAGGGAGGGGAGGGGAGGAAGGAAGGGAGGAAGGGAGGGGAGGAAGGAAGGAAGGGAGGGGAGGAAGGAAGGGAGGAAGGGAGGGAGGGAGGAAGGGAGAGGAGGAAGGAAGGGAGGGAGAGAGGGAGGGGAGGAAGGAAGGGAGGGGCAAAGATAGACATAGACACAGACAGTGGGGGGACAACTTGGTTATCAAGGAGACAGCATCTGAAAGCAACTGAGGGGCAGGTCTCTGGGTATTCCCAGGAAGGACTGCCTGTGGGAAGATGAGCCTTCCCCAGGAAGTTCCCTTCTGTGGGCCGCCTGGATACAAAGAGATGGCAGGAGAAACCAGGGCCTTCTGGTTGGCCGACTTTTCCTCTTGCTGGCCAGTGTGTTTATCCCACTTTCCAAATTTATGTTATTTTACTTAGATGTGTTTGCTGCGACTGCTCTCGCCATGGTACCTGACCTCAGATTCCAGCCCCTTGGACTTCTGACATGGACTGAAGGCAGTAACTCTCGAGAATATTCCAGGCCTTCAACACTGGATTGAAACTGCCGTTAAATCCAGCTTCATGGACTGTGTAGCTATAGAATTTCCAGAGCCTCTCCAACATGAAAATGGGCATTGTTGGTCTATGGAGCCTATATTGATGGTAAGCCAATGGAGTAAATATAATTAGTTTGGTTTTTCTGCATAATCTAGACTAATTCAGAAGTATTATGAGAAGAAAAGAGAAAGAGGAAGGAGGAAAAGGTGGAAATGTTTTGGTGTCTTCTCTTTAAAAGTACATCATGCCTGCCTGTTCTGTCAGGGTTCCCATCACCTCTTATGCTCTCATTTAAATGTACTTCCCTCTTAAAGCCTCTGTCTCTAAATTCAAACACACTGGAAGTTAGGACATTATCATATTAATTTGGAAGTAGCACAGGTTAAGATATAGCAAGGTCTTCACTTAAAGTCCAAAAGATCAGTAAAGTGTTCTAGGCACCTGCAACTCTGAATCTGACCTTTCCTTCACAATGCTGTCATGTGTGTGTGTGTGTGTGTGTGTGTGTGTGTGTGTTTGTATATGTTGTATGTTTACACATGCATACATACTATGATTGGTTTTAATGTCATTTTGTCACAAATTATAATCTCCTTATGAGGGAGCCTCACCAGAAGAACTGTCCCAATTGCCTTGATTAATGCGGAAAGAGTCACCCCAAATGTGGGCAGCCCCTTCTCATGGAAGTCCAGACACAAGAGTAAGTCATAAGGAAGGTCACCGTGACTTGTGCTCACCTTGTTTTCCTTCTCTTGCCGCTGCTGCTGCTGCATTTCATCGCTGACGGCAGAGAAACAGAGTCTCACACTTGCCTGTTGAATTGTGGACCAGACCAGCAGCTCTCCAGAACACTTGGAGGCTTCTGTTGTCTGACTGAACTATTGGGGCACCCAGCCTTGTGCACCGAGTAACTATAAATTGTTGCTTCTCGGTGAGGGAAAGAGGTGTTCAGGGATTTCCCCATTGTTGAGGCCCCCAGCCTCAGTGAGTAAGTAACTTTCTGGGTCTCTGCTTCTCATCTGTGATTTAGCTATTGTTACTATCTGAAGACTGATTTATTAACTATTATAGTATTTCTATCAATCAATCTTTTTATATCTCTATCATCTATCTATTTGTCTATCTATCTAATATAATTGCTATTTTAACCTGTTAATTTTATTGGCTACTAGAGGAAGTCACCAAAGTATGTTCAAGATTTCACGGACAGTATTAAAGAAAGTTTACTGCAATGAGTTTCTTCAAATTCCTCAAGAAATTCTTCATGTTGTGAACAGTCTCTCTACATAAAAAAAAAAAAAAAAATCAAAACAAGACAAACAAACAAAAATCACTCTGGATACTCTTCAAAACCAAGCCCAAGTCCTTGTTACTCCGTCTACGTCACTGAATTTGCTGGCTGCTGCCATCTCCCCGGCATCTTCTCCCTCCCTCCCCCCAGCCATCTACCACAAGCAAAGCACATGCACCTGGCCACTGCTCTGCACACACACAATGCTTCCTATGTCTCTCTGCCTTGAATAACCCTCCCCATGCTTCTATCTAAGCCGTCCCCCACTTCCTCTTTCTCTCAGCTCTGCATTCTCCATATCTGGCAAGCTTCCACTCCTATTCAACCTTAAGCAGTATACCCTCACTGTCTGATTTCTCTGAGCCGAGATGACCACCTTCTGTTTGAATCCGAAAGGCCCTCTTCTCACAGACTCTTGCTTCAAATGCTTGTTACCTTGTTGGTGACAGCTGTTTGTCCTGAGACATAGAAGTTTTAGGACGTGGGGTTTGGCTAGCAGAGGTGGGTCACGAGGGACCAACCTTTGAAGGTTATACTGTCTCTGGCCCTGGTACAGTCTACTTCTGGTCTGTCATGCCTCACTAGCTCTAAACACACATCCCTTCGCCAAGGATTGAGTGGCTTCCCATTGCACACCTTCCCTGCCGTGATGGAACAAAAGCTCTCTAAAGCTATACTAAGCTAAGCTTTTCACTGTTTAAATTGTTCTGGCAAGTGTTTTTACAACTGTGAAAATATTAACACTACATGTTCCTGGACAAAGCTGAACTGCTGACTGGTTTGAGTGACTGCCCTCCATGTTCTCGGAGGTTTCTGAGATGGCGCCAGACTTACAAGACTTGCAATCATATCCCCATTCCCTCTTTCTGATTAAGACAGTGAATTCTTTGATGACAGAAACCAAGTCTTATTCATTCTTTATTTTTTGTAATAACATGGGGTCGGTGATAATGTGGTTTCGTGCGTATAAACAATATCATTTAATGCAAAAACAGTGTAAATGAATGAGATAAAGATTAACCTTGACTAGAAAAATGACATGTTTCTCCTGATGAAGCAGAAAGAAGAAGAGAAGAAGAATGTGGATGAGTAAGGGCCATAACAGAAAAACAAAGTGTCTCCAAGCAGTCACTGTAGAGGAGACATAATGCAGGGATACGGGTTGCGGGGGAACAAGGGTGGGGAGGTCCAGCACTCAGTTCATGAGCTGGTTCAGTAGAGCAGCCAAAGCGAAGTGTGGCAGCTGATGACTTTATTGCATACAACAATGGAGAAATGGGCTCGCAGGGTCAGGAGGATGCAATGTGGATGCCAAAGACCCAGGCATGCGTCTGGGCATCCCAGAGGATGGACTCCCAGCCCTGCGTGCCTGCCAACTGAACGGTTGGCTGGGAGAGAACTATAAGCAGAAAGGTACTGAATCAAAACAGAGGAAAGTACCGTAGGCATGGCCTACAGCTGAGGTCTCTGATGTGCTTCCTGGGGTGTGCTGGGGTTCTCTGGCCAAATAAACAGGGTCCTGACAGGCACAGCACTGTGAAGACGTAGTTCAGGTACCAGTCTAAGCAGCTCCAATTATTTTCAGAAAGTCATATTGCATAGGCCTGGCACAAGCCTGGTCTGGGATGAGCGTAGCCTCCCTCTGAGAAACCTTCTCTACTCTTGCGACCCACCATCTTCTGATGTCATTTTCAATCTTTCTTCAGAGATTTAAAGTTTTTTTCAAATAAGTCCTTCACTTGCTTGGTTAGGGTTATTCCTAGGTATTTTATATTGCTTGTGGCTATCGTGAAGGGAGTAATTTTCCTAATTTCTTCCTCTGCCTGTTTATCATTTGTATATAGGAAAGCTACTGACTTTTTTGAGTTTATTTTGTATCCTGCCAATTTGCTGAAGGTGTTTATCAGCTGTAGGAGTTCTCTGGTGGAATTTTGGGGGTCACTTATATACACTATCATATCATCTGCAAATAGGGATAATTTGACTTCCTCCTTTCCCATTTGGATACCCTTGATCTCCTTTTGATGTCTTATTGCTCTGGCTAGAACTTCAAGAACTATATTGAAGAGGTATGGGGACAGAGGGCAGCCTTGTCTGGTCCCCAATTTTAGAGGGATTTCCTTGAGTATCTCTCCATTTAATTTAATGTTGGCTATTGGTTTGCTGTATATAGCCTTTATGATGTTTAGAAAAGTGCCTTGTATTCCCGATCTCTCCAGAACTTTAAACATAAATGGATGTTGGATTTTGTCAAATGCTTTTTCTGCATCTAAAGAGATGATCATGTGGTTTTTCTCTTTCAGTTTGTTTATATGGTGGATTACATTGATGGATTTTCGTATGTTAAACCATCCCTGCATGCCTGGAATGAAGCCTACCTGGTCATGGTGAATGATGTCTTTGATAAGCTGTTGTATTCGCTTTGCGAGTATTTTGTTAAGTATTTTTGCATCAATGTTCATAAGAGAAATTGGTCTGAAATTCTCTTTTTTTGTTGCGTCTTTGTGGGGTTTGGGTATCAATGTGACTGTGGCCTCATAGAATGAATTTGGTAATATTCCATCCATTTCTATCTTTCGGAATAGCTTGAATAGTATTGGTATTAGCTCCTCTTTGAAGGACTGGTAGAATTCTGCGCTGAAACCATCTGGCCCTGGGCTTTTTTTGGTTGGGAGACTATCAATGGTTGCTTCTATTTCTATAGGAGAAATAGGCCTATTTAATTTGTTTATCTGGTCTTGATTCAATTTTGGCAAATGGAATCGGTCGAGAAAATTGTCCATTTCCCTTAGATTTTCAAATTTTGTGGCATAAATGCCTTTAAAGTATGTTCTTATAATTCTTTGTATTTCTTCGGTGCCTGTTGTTATGTCTCCCTTTTCATTTCTGATTTTGTTTATTTGGATAGTGTTTCTCTGTCTTTTAGTTAGATTGGCTAACGGTTTGTCTATCTTGTTAATTTTCTCAAAGAACCAGCTCTTGGTTTTGTTGATTCTTTGGATTGTTCTCTTTGTTTCTAATTTATTGATTTCAGCCCTGAGTTTGATTATTTCTAGGCGTCTACTCCTCTTGGGTATTTCTGCTTCTTTTTTTTCTAAAGCTTCCAGATGTGTTGTTAAGTTGTTTATGTGGGATGTTTCCATTTTCTTTTTAAAGGCGCTTAGTGCTATGAATTTTCCTCTTAGCACTGCTTTCAATGTGTCCCACAAATTTGGATATGTTGTTCCATCATTTTCATTGAATTTCCGGAAGTCTTTTATTTCTCCTCTTATTTCTTCCATGACCCATGTGTCATTAAGGAGAAAGTTGTTTAGTTTCCACGTGTTAGTATGCCTTTTGTTATTTCTGTTGTTGTTGTTGAAGTCCAGCCTTAGACCATGGTGGTCTGATAAGATACAAGGTATTATTTCAATCCTTTTGTATCTGTTGAGGTTTGCTTTGTGACCCACTATGTGATCAATTTTGGAGAACGTTCCATGGGGTGCTGAGAAAAAGGTATAATCCTTTGCATTTGGGTGGAAAGTTCTGTAGATATCTGTTAGATCCATATGATTCATGACATTGGTTAATGAAGTTATTTCCCGGCTTAGTTTTTGATTCAAGGACCTATCCTTGAGTGAAAGTGGGGTGTTGAAGTCTCCCACTATTAATGTGTGGGTATCGATGAGTGGTTCAAGCTTTGTTAGTAACTCTTTTACAAATGTGGGAGCCCTTGTATTAGGAGCATAGATGTTCAAAATCGTGATGTTTTCTTGATTGACTTTACCTTTGACGAGTACACAGTGTCCGTCCTCATCCCTTTTGATTAATTTTGGTTGAAAGTCTATTTTATTAGATATTAGAATGGCTACCCCAGCTTGTTTCTTATGACCATTTGCTTGGTATATTTTTCCCTAACCTTTCACTCTGAGACAATGTCTGTCCTTGTGGTTGAGATGTGTTTCTTGAATGCAGAAGAATGTTGGGTCATGTTTATGTATCCAGTCAGTTAGTCTGTGTCTTTTTATTGGAGAATTGAGACCATTGACGTTGAGAGATATTAATGTCCAGTGATTGCTAAGTCCCTTCATTTTTGGTATTTGTAACAGTCGAGATTTTGTGAGGTTGATTTTGCGATGGTATAGTTACCTATTTCCTATGTAGTTTTGGTTGTAGTTTGACCCTTTGGGGTGGAGTTTTCCTTGTAGTAACTTCTGTAAAGCTGGATTTGTGGCTAGGTACTGTTTGAATTTGTTTTTGTCATGGAATATCTTGTTTTCTCCATCAATGGTTATTGATAATTTCGCTGGATAAAGTATTCTTGCCTGGTATCTGTGTTCTCTTAGGGTTTGCAGAACCTCTGTCCAGGCCCTTCTGGCTTTCATGGTATCTTCTGAGAAGTCAGGAGTAATTCTGATAGGTTTGCCTTCATATGTTACTCGGCCTTTTTCTCTTGCCGCTTTTAATATTTTTCTTTGTTCTGTATATTTTGAGTTGTTATTATTATGTGGCGGGAAGATTTTCTTTTCAGGTCTATTCTATTTGGTGTTCTGTAGGCCTCTTGTATGCTCGTATGCATCTCCTTCTTCAAATTGGGGAAATTTTCTTCTATTATTCGATTAAAGATATTCTCTGGGGTGTGGAGTCGGTTGCCTTCTCTTTCTTCTATCCCTATTATTCTCAAGTTTCGTCTTTTCATGCTGTCTTTTATTTCACGGATGCTCTGTGTCAGGAAATTTTCAGATTTAGCATTTTGCTGGATGGATGTTTCCAGTTCTGCGATTGTATCTTCAAGTCCTGATATCCGTTCTTCCATTTCTTGCAATCTGTTAGATAAGGCCACCTCTGAGATGCTTGCTTTCTTTTCTGAAGCTTCTCAATCACGTTTTTCTTCCGTGTGTTCTTTTATGATAGCTTCCATTTTTATCTTCAGGTCTTGAACTGTTTTAACGATTTCCTTCATCTGGATATTTGTATTTTTCTGATATTCTTCAAATGCCTCTTTATATGACTCTTTTAAGTCTTCAGCCCTCTTGTTTGCCTCCTCCTGCATTTGTTTACAGATTTTATTTGTTTCTTCCATTATCATCTTACTTACTAAGGACTTGAGATCGTTTTCTTGTATATCAGTTGTTATTGGGTTCTCCATGTTGTTTTCATTGGTATTGCTGGGATCTGGTGATGCCATCCTGTTTTGGTTTTTGTTAGCGTTCTTTCGTTGTCCCCTTGTCATTTTGGTGACTCTAATGTTGGGAGGTAGTTTGTAGTGACCTTCCCTGTTTGGGAGTGGATAGTTGATGTCTGATTATAGGTAGGGTGCCCTTACCTGTGGGGATCAGGGAATATTTCCCTGGACCAGGCAGGTGATTCAGGATCTACTCCTGGAGATTTTTCTCCACACCTTAGGCACCAGGCTGAGACATGCAAAGTAGGTTTCTGCTTGGACCTTTTCACTTTGTTGCTGTAATTCAGATCAGCAGTTTTGGGATCTAGAGTAAGGTCAGCACACAAGCTCTCTGGTTATGTAGGTTGATCCCAGCTGCCTGTCTTTCCTGTTGCTTTGTAGCCAAGACCCCAGGTGTATCAGATCTTCTGGGTTGTAGCTGTCTTTTAGCTCTGCCTCTATACTCTTTAGGAGCTTCCAGCCTCTCCCATGAATTTGGGAGTTCTTGCTGGGTCTGCAGGAGCTGACCCAGCTAGGATCTGCCTGTTGGAGATTATAGGATCAGTGCCTGGTGGGCCTGAGACAGTATGGTTTCAGGCCACTGGCAATATCCAAGGAGGCAGCAGTTTCCACGCCCCTATGTGCCAGGACACTCCCAGGTCACTTTAGGTCAGCAGATAGACTCTGCAAGTCGACCCCGGCTCCCTATATTATAGGAGGTCCTGTCGTGGGCCCGCAAGAATGGACCCAGCTAGGTTCTGTTGTTTAGGGAGTGCCTGGTCAGTGCCGGCAGCCTGGGCGGGCAGCTGGCAACAATGGCGATTCAGGCTGCTGGCGGGAGTCCCCTGTATCTTCTCTTTCCGCCAGTGAAAGCCCGAGTGCTCCCAAGTCGCTTTAGGTCAGCAGATAGACCCTGCAAGTCGACCCCCGGCTCCCTATAATGTGGGAGGTCCTGTCGTGGTCCTGCAAGAATGGACCCTGCTAGGTTCTGTTGTTTAGGGAGTGCCGGGTTAGTGCCGGCAGCCAGGGCGGACCACTAGCGACAATGGCGATTCAGGCTGCTGGCGGGAGTCTCCTGTATCTTCTCTTTCTGCCAGTGAAAGCCTGAGTGCTCCCAATTTGCTTTAGGTCCGCAGATAGACCCTGAGAGTTGACCCATGGTTCCCTATATTATAGGAGGTCCTGTCGCGGGCCCGCAAGAATGGACCCAGCTAGATTCTGTTGTTTAGGGAGTGCCAGGTCAGTGCTGGCAGCCCGGGCAGGCGGTTGGGGGCAATGGCGATTCAGGCCACTGGCGGGAGTCCCCTGTATCTGATAGCCCAAATGCTCCCGGGCTAGGCAGATGACCTCCACAGTTTGGCGAGGTGTGGATGGAGAGGTTCAATGGTGGTTTCATCCTATTTGCTGAGACTCCTCAGGCTGGGGGCTCCGGAGAATCCCCTCCCCAAATGGTGAGTTTGGGTTTTATGTGTCCGCTGTAGCTTGGTTGTGGATTCCGTTTCAGGGTTTGGGGAGTGCGTTTAGCACCTCCGGGCTGATGCTTGTCCTGGGGCTAGACCCCCTGGTGGTCTGTGGCGTTTGGGGCCCCACTCACCTACAGTTCTCAAAATCCAGCAGTCTGTGGCTCCATTCACGTCCCTGGTCTCCTCAGAGTCGATTCTCTAGTTTTCTAGCAGATTTCATCAAACCAAACAAAGAGCAACGAAGCCAGGTGCCAATATTAATCTGAATCTGTGTGCAGCTTAGTAAAGCAAGAGGGCGACAGAAGTAGGTGATGAGAGGGAGACGTGTGGCCCGTGGAGAAACAAAGGTCACTGTGTTAGCATGGGAGAAGAGAGAATCTGAGGTGTCAGTGTCCCGACACCAGTACAGAGTGGAAAAATACTGAAGAAAAAAGAAGAACAAAGTCAAGAGTGTAACTATGGGTGACAATAAAATGTTAGGTATCACATCCAAGTTGACAAAGTACTGGACATGCCACCCACAGGGGCATACAATTCCTTGTGATGGTTTTCACATTTGAAAGAAGGCATGCCCCTAGAGGTGCTGCAAGTATGGCTACTGTGCCATGTGCCTCAGCAGGTGGCAGAGAGGAGAAAGGCTCGCTTACTGGTCTGCCTTGTGAACATGTGAAGAGCAAGCCTGAGATGACCACCAGCCTGGGGCCAGGATGACCAGACAGGGAGTCAGCCTGAGAAGACCATGAGTCTGGCACCATGCAGTCCCAGACTGGTTCCCAGGGTGGGGATCAAGCCAGAGACAGAGGAATCCAGCCTAGGACCTTGGGAGCAGGAGGGAGTGAGCTAGAGACTAAAAGAACCCTGTTTGGGGATCCCAGTCCCAGGCGGGAATGAGTCAGAGACCAGCACCAGTCCAAGGCCATAGGGAAGGGACAGGGAACTAATTTGAAATGACCACTAGTATAATTCTAGCATGACTTGGGGGGGGAGGGTAGACCATGCCCAACATGATCACTGCCCAGTGCCATAATGCATAGGAAAGACACAACACTCCTGAGAGCACTTCTGAGATGACCCCAGATACTCAGAGACCCTGGCCATCTCTAAGAGTAGCAAGTAAGAGGTGAAGAAATGGAAGGGAAAGAGAAACAGAAGGATGTGGGCACAGTGCAGAGAGGCAGAACCCCACTATGTTGGGGTCCTGGCCACTGGGAGACAAGTTTCTGCCCATGGCCCTATAGTAGCAGAGGTCTGTTATCACCAAAGCCAGGCAAGTGTCCATGATCTGGGCTACCAGATCAGGATATGTTGATGACTGAAGACTGTGCAGAACTGACCCCAGCCCTCAACTGGGCATCCTGCAAGAGCAGGCCCCTGCAGCATGAGAGCAAGAGAGCTGCCCCTGCCCCTTGCCAGCCGCACTAACTGGGTAAACTGGGCCCCACACAGCACTGAAGAGCTGTCCCTGGTTGTGAGAGTTTCAGGTGAGCAGATCCTGATGGTATGAGTGTGGGAGCCCTGCCACTTACGTACCATGCTGTGATGTGGACAAGAGATACCCTCCTCCCTTTTCATCCCTCCTCCCTCTCCATTCCTTCTCCCTCTCCATCCCTCCTCCCTCTTCATCCTCCTCCCCTTTATCCTTCCTGCCCCTTCATCCCTCCTCCCCCTTCATCCCTCCTCCCCTTCATCCCTCCCCCTTCATCCCTCCCCCTTCATCCCTCCTCCCCTTTCATCCCTCCTCCCTCTTCATCTCTCCTCCCCCTTCATCCCTCTTCCCTCTTCATCCTTCCTCCCC